>QYTT01081967.1:0-10685 GCA_006980735.1 Dasypogon diadema
GATTTTAAATTATAATTACAATAAAAACTTTTATTCAGATATATTTAGTGTCTACCCGAGTAACTTGTTAAGAATGCATTTTCACTCTGACTTCCTAAAGAAAAATGTTATGAACTGTTTTTTCCAAAGTGAAATTTGTATCAAAGTGCCCCACACACGGGGTAGATTCGTACTTGGGGTACTTTGGTTCATGGTCGATATTATATGTAAATCAAAAATAAAATACGTTTGGTTAGTTTCTTACATTAATTTATTTGGTTCGCAATTATTTGGTTTAAATAAGTGCACTTTCTTTATTTCTCCTTGTATCTTAAAATAAACTAAATAACAAACGACTTAAAAAGTGAAGAAAAACACAATTTATACTTCAAAACTTTAAGAATAAAAAAAGAACAAAAACGAAAAACAAAACAATTGTTGAAATCCAATGTTACTATATCCAGTCGTTTTAAATTAAAGAAGGATGTTATAATTAGAGAGATTAATTTTTAATGTAAAATGGGATGCCGTTCTATAAGTTCACCTCTTGACCACTGGATGTGGCAATTTCAGCACAATGTCTGATATATGGACAGAAGCCTTATCTGTTTTGTCAGGAAAGACAAAAGTTCCAGTCGGTTTTCGTTTTAAAAACGAAACTTGAAGGACATGTTGTTGTCCTTCATATTTGGACAAAATTTTCGCAACAAAATGCCTAACAGTTTGTTTTTTTCCTGAGTTCACCAGCTATATTATGACGAAGTCAGCCTCTTTTGAGATTTCCTGACTTAGGTAGTGTAGGGTTCATAACATTGTCATTAGAAGATTCGGCGACAGACAAGTTTGTACCAGATGAATCCTGTAGTTCAATTTTATTGCTTGAAGAGTCAGATTCTTTTATGATGGATTCGAAAGTTTGCTTCTTCTTTCGTTTCACCTCTGGATTTTTGAGTATTCCCAACAAATTATGAGCGGTCTTGAGGTCTCGCGCATGTTTCATTTGTTCTTGTTTTATGTTTTTTTTGAAATTTTATGCTCTGTAGTTCTTCTAACCTTCTTTCTCGGGAGAATCCGTAATATCCTTGATTTATTCTTCTCTTTTCCTTGCTTAATTTTTTTTTTTTAATAATAATTGGATATGATCGCACAGACTCAGGGGTTATAAACGTTTTCGATGATGAAGGTATTTGTTCTAAGACCTTTGACAGTGACTCGGAAGCTTTTGATGTTGAAGGAACAATTTGATTTTTATAGTTATCTGTAGATTCTGCTATCTCTGTGTGGGGTGGTGTTTTATGACCTTGCTCATTTGCTGTCTCATCAGGTGTTTCGGAGGGATTTAGAGGATTCTCAATAGCGCCTTACGATTCCTGGTTGCTGTAAATCTGACAAGGAGCAAAATCTTCCTCTGTGAATGCCAATTTATTAAATGGCACAATGCCAGGCTTAGCAAATGCGCTCGTAATATTTTTCCTAGTAAAAGACTCGAAGTTTGCAAGTTTAGCTAGGCTTGGAACGTCTTTCCAGGATGATACACGTGCCAGTCATTGAAAGCAACTTTTAATTTTGATTTAAACGGGCCGAAGATCCCAACATCAAGAGACTGGAGCTTATGGGACGTGTGCGGAGGAAATGACAAATAAATTATCCCATTATCACGACAGTAGTTGATTGCGTCTATTGAAATGTGCGACTCATGGTTATCACAAATCAGGAGAAGGGGCCTTTCTTTTGTGCTGTTTTGAATGTTTTTGAATGTGTTTAAGGACCTCCAAGAATAGTTCACCGTTTATCCATCCTGATCTAGATGGCAGGCCTATACTTCCTTCTGGTGCACCATTCAAGAAATAACTTTTAAAATGCACTCTGGGAAAAATTAATACAAGTGGAATTGTATTCTCAGTGCCAGTTATGATTCCCCCAAAAGTTACTAATTCACCTCTCTCAGCAGAGACGATTTGACCAACTTGTCGCTGAAATTTGTCTGCTAATACTTTAGGAGTATTTAAGACCGTTGTTATACCGGTTTCGTCAAAGTTAATAATTCGTTCAGGTGTAAACTTGTATCTTGACATAACATCTTTAAGATTATTAAAAAATGTGGTCACAGCGGTCTTGTTAAAAGAGAACGACCGAGCAGCATTACTATTTCAAAGCACCAAAGGATATTTACTTACCTAATAAAGTATTTCACAACTGTTTAAACAAAATTTTATCAAAAAATCACAATCTCAAGTTAACTACAAAAATTTACTCACGAATGTGTAAAATATTGTTTAACTTGTGGAGCGCAGAACTGTTACTGAACGCACGACGTAATACAATTTTGAAAATGGCTCCGTCGAAGGTGACTTATGTGTGCATGCATGAACTGCAACTCTTTTTAGTTTTAAAATTCACGCACTTGTATCTATGTGCCCCATACATCAATGTGCCTCAACTCCCCCTACAGCCCAGATGAACTTTTATGAAGAGGTACTTAGACTGCCTACAGACTTGGCTGACAGTGATAACAATGAATAAAAGCTGCCTACAGAGTTGAAGGTAAGGCAAAATAATAATATTTGTTGCCTTTTGAGGATTACCATTAAACATTGACACATTATAAAATCACACACACAGGCACACACGCAAACAAAGGGTTTTTATGCAAAGTACTTTTTATTATTATATCCAACCTAACATAATAAGCTCAATCTTATTTTCTCATGAGTATAGGCCTAATAATCCCTTTTTATTTTATAGATTACTGGTACAATGGAAGAAACTAAACTATTTTTATTACATAAAAAACAGTGAAAGGACAGATATTTAAAGGAAACTGAGGCATTTGATCATTCAAAACATGTGGGCTAATATCTAAACATTATTATTTTGTCTTTTTTACATTCATTAAAAGTATTATCTTGCAACAAGTAAATAAAATAACCTATTTTTGAGAAAAACTTTTATTGAGTAGAAAAAAGATAAGATTCCATGACACTTAAACAAAACTAATAATGCGTGTAACATCCCCATTTTGAGATAATATTTAGGGCCCAAAAGATCTACACAACTACAACAGTCCGTTTTTTATAAAACTTCAATTTTTTTAGGTATACAGTTTTTTTCTTTATTTCCCGAAAAAGATGTTTTTGGAATATTACTGTTCTTCCCTGTTCTTCCACTCACAAGTTCAATTAGAGTCTTGTAAGAAGCTAGGATTTGAATTATTTTATTTTACACCTTATAATTTACAAAATTTAATTCTAGCTAGTCCTATTTCTATCCTATTCCCTACACCAATTTCTCTAACCTATCCCTTTTTATTTTCTAACCTTTCCTATAATTCTAATACTCTTTTACCTTAAATTTCCTATGTTTTCCGCTTGCATCCTAATCGGTTTCTCCTTAATTTCTTTCTATTTAGTGTCCTTTCTTGTTCATCCTGGTTTTCCCGTCTTCTTACTTCTCCGCTATCCACTTCTTTTCCTTTTCTCGTTTAAACTTATTTTCCAGTATCCTCGCACTATCCGCACACTTTCTCCTTTTTAGCTCCTTCGCTTCGTTCACGTCTTGCGGGTCCAAAAAAAAAGAAGTCTCTCAGGTTTTCGCGCGTTTTTCATCTCGCCTCTTTTCTCCCTCTTTCGGATCAACCTCTCTCACTTCTCGACTTGCATCTGCCATCTTTGCTACCATGTTTGCCGGCAAATTTGAAAACTTTCCAAACTTTAAAGACTCCTGCTAGCCAGTGCTGCTAACACCTTGGAACAACTCCAGGACCATAGACCTTTTTATTTCTTGTTTTGTTTTTAATTTGTGGAAGATTTGGATTTCCGTAAACCTGCGGTGAGATACGCTATGCGTTTACGTGTGGCTGAGATAATAAATAGTGAATATGTGTGTGGATAGATTCCGGGTAACGACGTGAATGGATATTGAGTGTGTGTGGATGGAGGGATTCCACGTGTAAAGGTGTTTTTGTTCAAGTACGAACCATTAGGTAGATTTGTGTGGAGAAGTGTGTGAATGAGGAGGTTAAGTACGAGGTGAATATGTATGTGCTGTGAATGCGTTTGTGTTGTATCTTCGATGAGTTGATTATCCTACGGAATGTGCACTTGACTGACGATTTGGATATTGGTTCGGAAGACTACTAATCACTTGAATCTAGTTGACTTTTTGACCTGCCTGACAATTTAAATGCTCCCATACATAGTTGTCCTAGCTGTTATATCAAGGTGACTGAAGTGGATGAGTTACGATATGGAACAGACACACAGTTAGAGTTAACTTGTGAAGTTGTTGGTAGTGAACTGCGACAGTAAAGTACTTTTCCTTTCCTAACGCCTTGAACAGTACATAGCGAAAATTATCCGCTTTCAAATATGAAAAATCTCAGTTCATATTAATGGAAATTTAATAATTTAATTTTCTTTAAAGTGTATGGCATACATGGCTAATACTAATAAACTACTGGGACAGATGTCGCGTTTTAACGTGCTTGGAATACATAAAACAACTTCTAATTAAAAAATAAATAAAAAATAGAAACAAACTAAATACGTTTCGTAGAAGAACTAGCTTTTCTTGTTGCTACACTGCACTCATTCGAAAGAGATCTCTTAAAATGCTGAATTTGTCATCAGGTTACCATGAGACGTGATGGGTTCAAAGCTACAAAATCACGTGCCACTAAATCTACAGGCCAATTGCACTCTCATTTAACCAGCTTTAAAATATGAAAAACGTGAGATGTTGCTTTATGAATTTAAAGTAAGTAAATTTGCATGATTATTTTGTAAAATGCTCTGATATTTCGGGCTTTGTTAAAACAGAGTTCTAAACCAGAGAAATAATGGTTTACCAAACTCATTTATGCAGCGGAATTTAACTTCAAATGAAATAAAATTCAAGTGGAAATTGTTGAGTATGTTTCAAAATACAAACTTGGAAAACCAGCTCTAAAACTGTGGAAGTAATGAGTCCTGAAAATATATTTTCTCACTCATCATTTATTTTATTCATCGTGTAGAATAATATGGGTAGAGAAAAACTTTCTCTAGAAATAGGTCTTTTATTGATCGCGGTTTCTAGCAGACTCAACTGTAAAACTCTAAATAAAGTTCAACAGCGATTTTAATTGAATAAATAACAAAAATTAAAACATTCGGAAAATTAGTCATTGGGACGCTAGTCAACTGTTTTCCTTGTCGTACTTTTTTTTTCTTTTTTGACAGAGGAGGAGAATGCGTTACGCACCCTAGAGGGACTATCTCCCCGTGTGTCGGACTCCCCACGATCCGGCTCTACTGGCTAAACCCCTCCTCCCTGTCTTCAGGACCACCACCCCGGAACCGTCGCTAGACATTACTTCAGGGTAGCGGCCCCTTGTTTAGGCTCTCCGAGCTCCCCCAACCCGTTGTCAGACGAGGAACTGACCAGCGCCCCTCCCCCGAAAAGGGCCTACCGTCCGCCGTGGAGAACGGGCACCGCATCCCTCCCCCCTAAGGCCACCAAGCTAGGCTCCAGAGGAGAGCGATGTAGGAACGCCAACCTCACGTCCCCACCAGCTGAAAGAAAAACTTGTGTCATTGTATCTAAAAAAAATCGTTTATTAGAGTAAAACTTCGTTAAACAACAATCGCCTTGTATGAAAAAAAAAATAAAAACCGGATAAATGCGAGTTGAACTCGCGTTGGGAGGGTTCCGTACACTGAATATGTTATCTACCATGTTTTTAAATCTGAACATTTGTTTTCCGAATAGGAAGAATTAAATTAAAACCCCCGAATTAGATGTTATTTACTATTGTGTAACCTACATTTCAGAAATTTTTCGTATGACTAATATATTACATGTCTCGAGTCGTGTTGGTATATGTTCTAGCATGCGCGCAATGAGCTGTTAATCGGGCGGGATTCCATAGATCACCAGAGTTCTCTGAAATCAATTTCCTGTATAGATGATGAAACCAGATAAGATTGTCTGGAGTTTGAACCACTTTGGAGTCAAAAAGTTGAAAATCAAAAAAGTGGCGGTTATTTGAAAAAAAATATCTATTTTTGACCCATTTTTTCGCAATTTGGCGGCTTCTGAAAATGTTTATTTTTTTTTTATAAAAGCGGCTGAAAGTATTCCAAGCTCCAGTAAATTGTGTTGTCTTTAATTTAAAATAAAAAAATAGTAATATCGGTTTAGTAGTTTTTGCTTTCTGATCCCGCCCGCTTTGAAAAAAGTCATATTGCGTAAAATGCGTTTAAAGTTTGACAAATATTTAAAACGAGACCGAGGGCTTAAACCGGCGGACACGTTGCGAGGTAATTCGTGGAGCTTTTAAAATTCAAAGTTCTGAATCGTTTTTTATGCAATTGGAACGTCACTAAAACAAAAAGGTTGTTTTGCAGAGGCACTCCGAAACGCTGCTACCCAAGATATTGTGTCCGCTGGTTGCGTATTTGCTGTAGCTTTTCTCTTAAGGTAGCACAGCTTAGGTTGGGGTAAACTTTAGGGAGGAGAAGATCTTAATCTATAAATACTGCAAGTAACCCATAATTGTTGTTTTAGCATGAATTCTTTACTGCTTAACATCGTAGTGGCACTGCAAATACAATTATTGTCAGTAAGTAGAATTGCCTCAATCACTTTACCCTCTGCAGGATTCGAACCCAGGCCCATAGATGAGCACCCGACTATCAACTGACGACCTAGCTGTCCTAGTTTCGGATAAATCCCTTTTAGCTATTAGTAGAGAGTTCTACAAAAGATTCAAAGGAAGAGTTGAAATTGACCTCAGTATTAACTCCACAAAGGCTGAGCTCTGTTTTTTTATTCTAAAAAGGGGGATTCCGGCTTTCGCTTTATTAAGGTTTGCTAGTAACTACGTTTAAACTTTAAACTAAGGTTAAATACCTGGGAATTATTTTGAACTCTAAGTCATGCTGCAAGGAAAAGACTAAGGAACGCGTTAAAAAGGCAACCGCTGTACTTTATTTCCCCAAGAAAACAATCGAAGATTCTAAAATTCCATATTTGCTTTCAAATCGGTAACGTTGAATTGCCAACATATAAAGATGACAACATCTCTGTAGCTTGGCGCGTAAATTCGAATCCAATCGACGTCTTCCTACGGTCAAGATTTTTCTACCTTCAATACAGTAGTGACTTTAGGGTCAATGTTACGAAAACCTGAAGAACTTGCTGCGAATATATCGACCTGGTTCGAGCACAATAATATTTTTTACATAAAATCCAGAGCGCACTGTCAGCATAATATGCTTCTTCTATAAAGGGAAAAATATTAATTCCATCCTGAATAAGTTACTACGACCCGACCGAATGTCTCTTCAGTCTTCTTTGTTTACATTAACCATTGAGGACTCTGTTAATTATGTATCATAAAGATTCAATATTTCAAATTACGTTTTTCTCCTACTCTCAGTAATCATCTTTCAATGAATGTAATTTATAAAATATAAATAAATGCCAGAAACTGTTCGATCTTAATAAAATGTCAATGGTATTTGCCTCTCATTTCATGGCTGCCATTAACACAGGTCTCCAGTCCGAAATTCAATAAAATTGATTTATCTCAGTACTTCTGATAGCTGAAAACACTTCTTATTGACTCTTGTTACCACATAAACTTTTAGGTCTGCTTTTGATATTTGATGTTTATACCACAGGCACTTGAATTGCAAAAGCCCTTACGCCAACATACCCACCACGAGAGAGAGGTTCTAGGCATATTTTTCCTTAATGGCTATAGAAGTTCTGGATATGGGAAGAGTTAGTTACATGTACATTTATTGATCAGACCACTATGGTGGGTTTTGAACTATTCGTATGGAATTTTCGCCCCGTTTTGTTTTTTGAATCAATGTTTAATCTCAAATTAATGATTTCATTTGCGTGCGAATTTTGGGATTTGTGAGCAGAATTAAAATCTTCAAGTAGGAAAGGTGGTAGAATTCCTATCTGGAATGAAACAGGAACTCACAGGACAGAGTTTTTCACAGAAAAATCAATTCAGTACTGAAATTCAGTTTTTCACCTATTATAGTAACTGCGTAAAATTTTTAGGTAACTTTGCGTTTTCACATTTGAATGTGTAAGAGAATGGGCCCTCAGGGATCCTAGATATTTGTCTATATACTATTTTAGTAAATGTAAGAAGATGTCAATTTTATCTGAATTAAAATAGGCCATAGACCTCATGATATAAGTATTTTAGTGACTCTAAATAGAATACTCTGTACATGCTATTTAACATCATACTAGAGTTAACCAACGATTTGGAAAAAATTATAATAATTAAAGAATTAAATTATTTCATACTCCGAAGAAGAATATCATTCCGGAGCGGTGCTTCTCCTTCATTTTTAAATTTGTAATTTTACTATTTGCACCAAAAGGTAGCATATTGTACTGTTAATTATTCCTATAGCTTGAGAATATAACGCTTGTTATTTAGTTTGAGGAAAGTTTTTAAAGTGAAAACATGGAAGGTGAAATTATTGGTGAACGTAGTGTGAGTGTTAGAAAAAGATCTAGAAAACCAAGTAAGCGAGATGCTGAAAAAAAGAAAGATGATTAAGATTATTTTCATGGATTATTAGGAACAAAATAATGTCAGGCTATTATTGTAATAAATTACGTTTATCAGGTATGCTGTAGTTGATCCATATTTAACGGACTTCGAAGCTACTTGTGCTAATTAAAGTCCAAGTACCAAAACGACAGCGAAAACGAAATGAGACAAATAAAAGAAAGCCTCGCAGTGTTCAAATTCAAATATAAGGTAGTAACGTACTTAAAAGTCTATTTTAATTTTAAATAAAATTTTTTTTTGTACAGATTAAAAAATCTACAGGAAGATTTCGTAGAGTTTGTGGATCATTCTTTGTGAAACTGTTGGACATTTCAAAGAAAAGGATACTTACTATAGTGAAGAATTTGCAAAAATTGACTCCCATTCGAGAAAAAAGGGGAGGAGACAGAAAAAGTATTAAATTCTTAAATAAAACCAACGCAGTCATCAATTTAATTAAAAAAAATAAAAGCTGCAGACTGTCATTGTGGAACAAGCAAGAGTTAAAGTCTCTAATTATCTGCAGACCTTTCCAAAGCTAAACTGCTTAAAATTTATAACGACTCAGTTTCTATGGAGCTACAAGTCAAAAAAAAACCTTTTTCTACAAAATATTTTGTACCAAATTCAATATAGGTTTTGGTAGCCCTGCGACTGATATTTGCTCCTATTGTAGTCACCTTACTTATGTAATAAATAATAATACTAATAATCAGGATGTATGGAAGGAAGCAAAAAATTATCTTACTGTACACAAAATGAGAGCGAAAGATTTTCACAAATCTATAAAAAAAAATATTGAGAACACAGAGACATTTTGTTTTGATCTGCAGTAGGTTCAACCCTTGCCCAAACTATCAATTGGTGAAGCTTATTACAGTCGACAAATTTCACTCTATGCATTCTGTGTTATAGATATATTAAAACGCTTTCGCCAATATTTTACCTCTGGATTGAATATCAAACCGGCAGATGAGTTACAGAAATTTCATCAGCTTTAATTGATTTTCTTAATAATTTGGCTATACACCATACAATTAGGACCATTCGACTGATTTGTGATGGTTGCGGTGCACAAAACAAGAATAGTTACATTGTACAGTCTTGACTTTTTAACAATGCTCCAAAAAATATTGAAAAAATCGAAATCACGTATCCTGTGAGAGGACATACTTGTTTATCTGCTGACAGGATTTTTGGCAGAATTGAGAAACTATTACGTAAGTAAGAAGATGAATATAAAAAATTCTACAAAAAAACTGGCAAAGTAAGATTTTTAGGGAACGATTGGAATCTAATGGACAACAAAAGCCTGTCTTCTGTTATGAAAAAGGTTAATGGTATATAGCAAGCAAAGCGATTCTGGTAACACAAAACTAGAAAAAGCTCAGTTAATATTAAAACTTTGAATACGTTCAACACAGATGGCACCGAAACTTCATATTATTCACTTTTAAAAAATATATTAAAATGATTAATATTAAGGCACCCACAAAATTACCTTTACTTAACACCCTTCAGAAAGAAAAGGCTCTGGATGTCGATAAGTTATTGACGGCTCGTTTTACGAACGGGTGGGGGAATGATCCAGCGTTAAGATTTTATAATGAATGCATCAGTTCCCTTTCTAACTCAAGTTCAGCAAAAGACGAAGAAGGAGCAGAATACTGTTGTTGTCTAGAAGAAGACATATTGATATTACTCATCTAACTTTCTTAATAGATTAACTTATAACTACTTTAACTTTCTATTCTTGTTTTCAATTGAAATTTGCTTCATAAGGAAACATATCCTTTGATTCGCAACAACAGTTTACAAGTCCTAAAAATAATCACTAATAACTTCATACTATGTACACAGGAACAGAATCTGGAAAGATTTCGTTGTTTTTACTAAGTAGGAAACCAGTTCCGTAAACAATTTTCACATAATGCCATCGGGTTGGTTTGAGTAGTTTTTCCATTTTTTCTCAAAACTTAGTAAGCAACTTCTTGAAACGCCTGATTACTAGTGATAAGAAGTGGATTGAGGAAAACAATGTAGTCCGAAAGAAACATTACACATGTGTAAAAAACATAATTTTCCTACTATTTTTTCAGCAATTGTACTAAACATGTAAATATGAATTAAGCATCAT
>QYTT01081968.1:4386-26749 GCA_006980735.1 Dasypogon diadema
AAACAAATTCTAAATATTTGCAAAGAATTTATCGTGATTCTTACTTTTTATAAAGATTACGTAACCAAAGTCCTAGGTTTGAAGGCAATTTGCCAAAAAAAAAAAATCGATAAGCAATCCTAAATTTTTATGCAAACAGTAAATAATATTTCGTGTTTTATAAAAAGGTTAAAGTTCAAAACATATTTGGCTAGAATTTTTTCTCCGTACACTTGTCGGAAATTATGCTTTTTTTTGTTTTTTTCGTGATCAAGTTATCTCAAAAATTAATTATGATATTAGTCTGCATTAGTCTGCATTTTAAATAGAATAGAACAGAATTTTTGAATAATTTATCATATATACTTGTTACAATAATATATTTTTCTATCGACACAAGGAAAATAAGTCAAAGGTTTGCATACTCGTAAAATTGACCCATCACGGCTGAAGAAGAGGAAGTCCATCTATTTTCTGACAAATTTTGCTACTTTATAGTTGATTGAACTTGATTTTGAATCACCAGTGGTACTTATCATTACCTACCATTTTTTATATTATCATAACGGTTCTATGTAATGTAATCATTCCATTTATGAATTTTAAAACTTGTGTGAACAAAAATAAAATAATAAGGCGCTTATAGCAAATATTTCGAGATCTAATATAGTTAAATCAATGAAAGACGCTAATAGAAAAGACCTTTTGAAATATTTATTATGAACGCCTCATAGTTTTATTTTTGATCTTATAAGTCTTAAACGATAGTAATAGTTTAAGTCCGAAAACACCAGTTTTCCCTAGAGAGATGTGAAAATGCCAGACCAGCATTAAAGCTCAAAGAAGGCAGGCCTAAAAGCTCAGTTTGGCTGCATCAGGAAATGTAGATGTTGGCATATCTGTGGCCCTGAATACTAACTTCTATAACGCGGACGTTTGCTTTGGAACCACCTCATCTGCGCCTGTTTGCCTACCATTCTTATAATTATTGGAATACCAGACAAGGACTCTTCACTCTACGGTATGCGCCCCTGCAATACGTAGCAAGTAACTTATGTTTTAGATCAATTCAATAAGTTTTATTTTGAATAACTAATTCTCTTGATATAACCGCTTTTCGTCCCTATCTTTCCATACACATAGTT
The DNA here is from genome assembly GCA_006980735.1 of Dasypogon diadema. Taxonomy (NCBI): domain Eukaryota; kingdom Metazoa; phylum Arthropoda; class Insecta; order Diptera; family Asilidae; genus Dasypogon; species Dasypogon diadema. The sequence continues at coordinate 5,511 of QYTT01081968.1, forward strand.
TATCATATGTTCCTTAAACTTTCATTTGTTATGACTAAGGCCTTCAAAGTTTTTTACACATTCAGACATCTCACCGTCTAAAGGTATAGAAAATGTTTCATTTAAATTAAATTTCGTATGCTTTGTCTTTTTAAAATTTAACTACAATTTGTTCATTTTTAACTGCATATTGAATTTTTACAGCTTTCGTAGGTTAAGGCATTATGAAATCGTCGAACACACTTGATTCTACCTACATATAAAAGATAAAGGGTGATTCGAGCGCCGTGGCACTCCAAAATCAACTTTCACCGATTTTGATATATCGCTTATTTTATTCTTTAAGATTTGTCAATAATAATATCCAAAGATTGTATCAAATACTCCTGAGACTTAATTTGTTTCTTATCTACTTATCTATTTCAAAACTGAATAAAAACATTCTTTTTTCTTGTTTTATTATATATAATCATTACTGAGAGTACAATTCAAAATCGTGAACCGTACCAATTCTGATTTCGGGCTATCTGGACGGTTATGCCATACTGATTTGAATCACATACCTTGGGGAGAACAAGGAAATCGATACAAAAACAAAGGTGACCGGTTACGAGGGGTTGTGCACAGAATCCTTACGTTCAGCCTGGATTCGGGAGTTTACCTCAGCTCTTAAAATCACACCATCTAGATCTACTACATTACGATTAGCGGGTACCGTAAAAAACCAGTCTTTTTTCTTTCTTTTTCTTGCGTGTATCTGGATCATTCAACGTGGAATCAGGGCCGATTACAATGCATATAAGGTCTACAAGCTTCTCATGAAACTTAGACAGAATTCTAACTACACTACCCGGTATATAGATTTATAAGACAAGTCTAGCATGGATGTGATCGAAATATACAGAATTTTCTAAGACTTGAGTTATTAGCATAAAAAAGCCTATCTTATAGCTAAGATTCTATGAAATATATAAACATTCCTTCTAATTCAAATTTGTTAAAAACATTAAGAAAATATTCACAAATAAATGTCCTAGAACACATTCAATCTAACTCTAGAGGGACGAGGCTGTAGAACATACCTTTACCGGTTTTAGATCCCCAGACAATTTCCCATGTGTTAAAATTTATCTTTACACCTGGCACACCAGGGAATCTTATAAAATATTGAGCCAACCTCATTCCGTTGCATTCCAGTGCTGACGAACTGGCTTTCCTACTCAAAATTTATGTAACCTGCCTTGGAGTTCTATACATGTTCTAATTCAAATAATTTATTCTCAAAATTGTCTATAAAAAATTCCACACAGAAAGAAAAATACGGAGAACCCATTACTACGCTTCTATACGAATTATGCACTGCTCTACAATAAAAGCTTTGTTTCTCACCATTTTTATAAACATTTCTGTACGCCATCAATTTTCCTTTCTTCATTAATCATTCTTTCTTTGCAAGTATGCCAATGAGAGTCATTGGCCATTGCTTTATCACTTGATTCACAAAAGAGACGGAGATTTTACGTTTTACATTTTGCCAAAAATTAGACCGCTTGTCAGAAATTTCCGGTAAACTCCTTGAAATTTACAGTTAACATAAAATACTGCTATCTATGTGCCAAAGAGAGAAACTAACTGAAATTAATTTCGTACATTTGGTGGACTGGTGTCGAACAGCAGAACTTGGACGAAATGTCAAATTAGTGTAGTGAAAGTTTGTTTTTGATTCAATTTTCGTTTTACTGGAATTTCTAAGCCTAAATAGTAGTTAATAATTCAAATATACACTTAATACGATTCTATTAACGCACATAAGTCAAATACGTACAAAAAGTGGCGCATCTGTAGTGTTTTCATTACTTGCGTTCATATCTGCCGAGTGATTATATACATTTAACTGAAATTTTGTGTATATTAATTACAATTTTCGATGGAGCTATATCTGGAATATCGCAGGGATACCAGCTAATGTAGGCTATCAAAATTAATAAGCTTTGCGTAATAAGCTACTGTGTTATAAATTTATACGCTCAGTGCCGTTGTCATGGTGACGCAAAGCACAACTGCGTTTTTATGTTAAGATACCGACAGAAAATTTGGTTAAAAATTGAACGGAATTTTTAAAATGATCAGTAAAGATAAATATGCTTCAATATTCAAAATTAATGGTGTCCCCATTTTGCCGCCGCTGGTAATTCAAATTGCTAATACTCCAGACGAAACTTAACTTTTCTGCTTCTCAGATGTCCGACGAAAAACGGCAGGAGCTTCTCCGTTACAAGGAGCTGGCAATTGCACTTGAAATGAAACTGAAGCTAGAATCGGAAAGTAAGAATTCTACAAATCGTGAGGAACAAGTTACTGGCAACGAAAGTGAACAAACAGCAGACGACGAGTACCTAAAGGTTTCCAATTTGCTGCAAGAAAAATGCGGCAATGGCAAGGAGAATGTTTCAAGTAGGAAGAGTTTTGTTAATTTGGAAAAATCAGACACTTTCATATATGATATAATTACCAATACTGTGATAATACCTTACGACAACGATGTAGATGGTAAATTCGTGAAAGAATTGAAAAACGAGTCTGGTGGGCAACCTATTTGTAAGGACAATAATACAGACAAAAAGTTACTCAGTACAGAACGCCCTCCCAGCTCTGAGGAAAAAGAAAAATGTTCCAGTAGCGTTCGACCCAACACAGTAGAATCTAGGATTCCTTCAATAAGTATCAAGCCGCCTACACCTGAATCCGGAGAGAACAAGCAAAGTAAGGCTGACAAAAGTGCCTTGAACAAGCAAGATCTAAGTCCGAAAAATAAATCGCAATCCTTGAAAACTGACCAATCAGAAGTTAAAAGATGCAGAAGCTCCACTGTTGAAGTAAAAGCACCAAAACGATCTACAACAAGTCCCTCCCTTAAGAGTGGCGACAATTGTGGTGCTCCGCTGATTCGTTCCAATTCTTTTACTCTTGAATCACCAAGCAAAGCTTTACTTCAACACATGGTTAAGCAGTTGAAAAAGGAGAATATAAAATCTGCAGAGCTGATTAAAACCAATAAAACTCAGGTGGAAAACAGTAACAAAAATACAAACGAAATAAAGACTATTAATTCAGTGCCAAAAAGGGCATTGATTTTCTCTCCGCCAAAAGCACAACGAAAAGGGACTATAGAGCCCAAAATCAGTACACTTCTAATAACAAATAGTTCCGTGTTTAGAAACAAGAAGAGTCCATATGAAACGAAACCTTCTAGCAGATCAAAACTATTAAAAAAGCATAAATCTCCCATAGTCAAGTCTGTTTCTTCAGTTTCCATAAAGCACAAATCTCGTCATTCCGCTAAGAAAAGTGAATCTGCAGAAAATACAGAACCGAATTTGCATTTAACTGGCCACACTCCAAATATGAAAGAGTTCTCAAAGTTAGAAGAAAGCCAAAAATTGAAACTGCTGGAACTTATTAAAAATCAAAAAGAGGAACACAGACGAATGCAAGAGATATTCGAGAAACAGCAAAAATTGCTACTAATGGAGTTACTGGGCAAATCTATAAATGAATGCGATCTAAACGAAGACAATTATGGGGTGCCGGACAAATTTTATCAAAGTCGGGAAACAAATTCATCCATCGTTAATGCCAAAAATTCGCTATTATCATCGAAACTTTGTTCAGAATTGGGGAGTAATAAAGAATACCCAAAAAATAGTCCACGTAGGAAACTTTTCGCCACAGAAGATACCCCAGTACGGTGCAAAGAGACGCCAGTGACTCCGGTGAAAAAAAGAGTAAGTTTCCAGTAAAAATAATAAAATGTGTTGGAATATGGTATATGGTATGTTGTAACTAATAAAAATAAAATGCTTATAGTAAACTAGTTATTTTCGAAATAATAGAAACTTTCCTTAAAGTGCATGATAAAAAGTTTCGTTTAAGGTTGTTGGTTGCATGTTTGTGTTTTTTGCCTCTTGGATAGTATATGCTCTTCAACACATCTTATTTAAAAACGTAATACAATTTTAACGGGCATGCTAGTAGGGTTTGCATTTTGTAATGTTTCCAAAATGCTGAAGAAAAATTAAAAATAGAATAAAAAATAGTATGTCATGATCAAAAATTCAGTTGAAAGGTGAAAGGGCTGATATCTCGAGGACTAGACAAGATATTGCTGTGTTTCGTCTCAAATGGAAGGGAAATGCATTCCCACGGTAGTACAATAAAATGTAGGTAGTAGTTGCAAAGCGAAGGGATGATCAAAAATGAAATTGAAAGGTAAGATGGCTGATACCTGCATATTCCCCTTTTATTTGAGACCACACACACGTAGCGACCAGCTCTAGATCCCGAAATCTTTGCCTACTTACATTTCAATTACTTTTTAAATATGTTCTTTAAATTTGAACCTAAACTGAAATTCGCAGACGGCAAGATTTCCTTATAAAGTTAATATCTAGTAAGGAACATGATCAAGTCACGGTTTTCACAGACGTGAATTAGGTGGTTTCATTAATTGGGCATTTCAAAAAAGCTTTTATAAAATCAAGTTGACTTCGATTGACCTACTGTTACCTTTAAAATAAGATAAATGAAGCATTTTGCGCAAAGGTTTAGCTAGGAATAAGGATTTAGAAAGTAGTTCATAAACCTCACAAATCGGGAATAATGTTGCTTGGAGGGTAGGTCTTGCAGGAGGTAAGGACTTGACGTGACGTATCGAAATCATCTCAAAACAACTGATTTAGTAATGTTGATATTATTGGAAGCCCCAAAGAATTCATACAATGTTCATCTTCTGTCCAGGACGCAACCATAAATATAATGTAAAACCCTACCCTATTTAAGTCTAGGAGAATTATTAACTGTTTCCCAAAGGAACTGACTAGCCTTTTCATTGCTGTTGTGTTGTTTACACATTAATTTACTAATTATTACCATTTACTAAATGGGTGTAATCCTATATTTTCCTTATCTTGCATGCCATCTATTTGGAAGGTTTACGCTTTTAAAAGGTGTAAGTAATCTTCTTTATTAACTTTCATTCTTTTTTTATTAAAAGTAACTTTTTGTTTAAATAAACATACTAAAATAATTATTTAATAACTGTTTCCAGGAAGAGGCTGCTACTATTATAAATGCTTACGTAAGAGGTTATTTAGTACGACGGCTTTTTAAAACGAGTTACATTCAAAAAATAGTGCAAACTATACGCGATACTCTTCTGTTTGTTTTAGAATTGCACATGGAGACAAGATTTAATGAGACTGATGAGAATATAAAACTAAAAGCTAGATTACTCCAACAGGTAAGTGTTTTATATAGCAAAACTCGTAGTAATCATTAAGGGAATCCTACTCTATTAAATAAAAAGAGTATAGTTTATTTATTTAATTTACATTAATACTTTGAGCTTTAGCAGAAAAATAATAAAAGAAGAAAAACTACACTTACAAAAAACATAGTGATAAGATTTTTTATTTCAATGCGGCTTAAAAGAACGAGAGAGTAGGGAAAAACCGAAAACGTTCCTAGAAAATTTGTTTTTCTTTTTCCTAGTTCATTTTTAGTTTTTTCCTACAGGGAAAAGAAAGAAAGAAGAATATTATATAACTTTTTTCTCTTGAAATTAATTAACTTGTTTCTTGTTACAGCTAACCTCTTCATCTTACACGTTGCACAAAATTTTCTTTGAGCTAAGCCCCAAGGAGAGGATGGATATTATAGCAAGAGATAGAGTGTATCTAAAACACAATATAAGGTGAGTTAATATTTGCATTAATATACTCGAGTTTTAATTTTTTATCTAATACTTTTCTGCGACAACCATTTTTTAGTTTTTTTCCTTCTCAGGTACCTCAGGTACCCTCGGCCCCCTGGAACCCTGCAAATTTAAAATCGAGAAATAGATAGATGTATTGTTTTATATATTCATCCTTTGCAAAATCAAAAACATTTTCCAGGCGAGGACCTGGGAACAAATTTTCATTTTACTAAGTTAAAATCTTTTTTGAACGATTTTAGTAATTTATATTGCGTGCCGAATTTAAAAAAAAAATTGTTTCAAGCTCGAAGTTTGACACTCTATTTATTTTAAAAAGTCTATACTTGCCATCCATAACAAAGAAATCTGCATAGTAAAGATGAAGTAACACAGAAATAAGAATATTTACTTGGCACTACAGTGAGACCGAGGGCACTAATTTCGTTTAAAAATTTATTGCTCGTAGGGCTTTCAAGTCAAATGTTTTAACGACTAGAATTAATTTCGAATACAGATTAACCCCGCAAGGAAGACTTTCTTAAAACCAGCGTTAGAGCAAACTAGAATTGACCTACTAGTCAGCTAGCAACTTTTATTATAACCCCCCTTTTCTTCCCACAAGTATTCAAAAACCATATTTATTCCTATTTCTAAAACAAAATATATTCATATTAAATATTTTTTATTTTTTTCAGATCTCCGCGAACATATTAATTAAATTGAGAGAGTATTAAAACTTCATTTAGACATACCAAAGGACCAAAGCAAATCTATTGCGGTTAAATAAAAAAGAAAAAAAAGGAATAGTAAACATTCTAATTTGTACTTGAATTGCATCCCAATTATGCCCAAAATTGTGCCCTAGGAGAAATGCAAGGATTTAACTGCTTAAGTTCGTTCAAATCGTATTTAATGACAGGCTGACCAGAGGATTTTGGTGTATTTGGCTTCTCATTGATGGGAACATTTGATTTAAGATGCCTTGGTTCTTGCCTTTCTATATCAATTTCATTTTGTTTTTTATATTTTTCAACAGCTTTGATTAATGGGAGTATTGGACGTGATTTCATTTTAGCATCTTCTATTAACTTATTTGCATACTGCATAAAGAATTTGTCGTCATCAGTTGAAATCGCATTACATTTTTGGTCCATCTCTTTTTCCTTTTTCTCATTTATTTCCCTTTCTCTCATTTGTTCATATAGCACAGCACGAATTTCCTGAGATTTTCTCAATCTCTCTTGTGCTTTTAGTCGTTCATATTCTTCATTTATTTCCTCATTTTTCAATCGGTTTGCCATGTCCCACTTCAATTGTTCACATTGCTGAGCCTTTAGAAGTTTTTGCCTTTCCAATTCTTCCATATAGAAATTTATTCGGGCGGCTTTCAACATCTTTTCTTTTTGTAGCCTTTCCATTTCCTGTTGTTCCATTTTTGCATTCATTTCTTCAATCGCTCTTTGTATTCTCTGCTCTTCAATTGCTTCATCATCAGTTTTCTTGACAAACACTTTTTGCGCATTCAACTCACTTCTTCGTATTTTTTCTTCCCTTAATTGCTTTTCTTTTTCTTTTTTCGTGTTGTTTATACACTGCTTTCCTCTAGTGTAGAGTGTTATTATTTTATTATCGATTTCATCTTCAACTTTATCACCTGAAGTAAAGAAAATAGTATTTCACGCAAAAGAACTCTGAATATATTTCACCCTTATAAGATTAGCAAAACATAATAATAAGACTACATAAATTTGATTAAAACCTTATTTTTTTGATAACAAGTATTAACAACTTACGTAACCGACGTTGTTCCACCATCTTCATTGCTTCTAAGGCATTTTTACGCATCGCTTCTTTTTTACGCTGAAGTATAGCTCGCTCGCGTTCAATTTGAGCTCTGAGATCCTTATCAGCTTGTTCCCTTATTTTCCTTTCAGCCTCAGTCTGCCGTTTAGCGTGTTCGGCTTTTCTACGTTCCTCATCTTTCACCGTCCTAAGGAGTTCATTTTTGTATTCTTCACTCCTTTTACGATTCTCCACAATCCTCCGTTGTTCTTCTTCAATCCATGGAGTCGCCTGTGCTTGCATTTTCGCATCTTCCGTCTGCCTATGCCCCCTAAGTGTCCTATTGAATTCCGCATTAATGTTTCTCTGAATTTCACGCCCCTTCAACACCTCGCACAATATTGCTGCGCTCTCGAGTTCTTTTGGACCCGATTTTAATCTTTGAATCATGTTCTGAGCTTTCGCAATTTGTTCCTGCCGCGCTCTTTCATCACTTTCCTTAAGTTCCTTATATAATCGTTGTCCTAAAAGAAGCCATATTTAATTCAGTAGGTATTTAAATATCGGGCAACTCTACCTTCCAACAGCCTTTCCTGTTGCTGTTCCTTCTTACGATCAACAGGTACTTTATATTCTGCACTCTTTTCAATTACATTTGTCCACTTTCTAGTCATTTCCCGTGATCCTTCCTTCAGGTACTCTTTAAACTTTTTCTCTTGTTCGGTCTGCTGCATGATTTCTTCATCTTTTTTTAAATGTTTAAGGATATTATTCCATTTTTGCGAGCTCAACACCAAAGGCTTTTTCATTATAGTGGGGGTGTTTATTCCATTTCCAGGACTAGTTCCAGCTGCGCATACTTTAATGCTCTCCATTGTTAAAATAAAATTTAAAAATTTCGCGGATTTTGGTTGGAAGTCTCGAAACGCACTGCCGATCTTTTGTCATTTGTTAAATAAACAAAATATATTTTCTTCGCTGCCGTTGCTATAGTAATTCTATTACGGTTGCTATGATGATTAAAACTCGATTAAATCAATAAAATTTGATGGTCTCTAAAAGTACTTCTGATTTTGGTAAGTATTCAATTTGTTGCGTAAATTCGTTTCAAAGGAATTTAAAGTAATAATTCACTAATCATCAGATTGTCCAAAAAACGCATTTAATGCAGTAAATAGGCCAATATATTCTTGTGATAAAATTTTTATAATAATAATTTCTTTCCTGTAATAATATTAGCTATCTGGCAAAACTTGCAATGACTTTGCCGAATGTACCCAAAGCGGTAAATTTTTCGTTTCCGTTATATTGCTACCCTGCTTTGCATTCCAGCTGAATGTGCTCTTTGTTTACGTTTTTCCCAAGAACCACATGTAAAATCAGCTGTTTTAGCATCTGTGCTGTGCCCGCTGTGCCTAATTTTTCCTGTGACGTCAGTGGTCGTTAACACTGGCGTCCTCTGTGCAATACTTTTTTCCACTGTCAATTGGTTTTTGGTGTCGGTCGCTTCTTGCAAATCGCAAAGGAGTTTGTGCGAAGAAATTATATAACAAGTGTGGTGCGTTTAAGGTTTTAGTGAAAGCCAGAACATCGTATCGTGATAAATTTAAAGTGGTTTTTTATAGAAAGTTGAAATGTTTTTTCGTGCATAATTTGTGAATGCTTGTTTTGAGGAATTGAGAACATTTGTGAACCTTTTGTTTGTGCCGTAAAAATGCCTACTTTTAATCCTATATAGAAGTAGAATTTTCACTGAAGTTTTACCAGTAATAAGGAAAAATGTCGTACACAGAATTGGAAAGTGGATATCAGGATTTGAAACAGGCAAATCGCCCAGGATTTTTTGTCGGACATGATGGAAATGTAATTGCAATTTATACACCATTTTCTAGGTTATACAGTTCCATTTTAGAGAGTAAAAATAGATCGGCTTATTTGCGAAGCAACTAATTTTCACGCCAATCAATTTCGTCTAATTTCGTTGTATTTAGAGGTGCACGGCCAACGGGCCAAGACCTCTTTCCATAGATTTTTTTTGCTAGAGGACGACATTAAGCGTCTAGCGGTAAATCCTTGATCCTAGGGAGAATTTTAATTACCAAATGTTTATTCATGACTGAAATAAATAATTCAGGGCAAATACAAGTGTAGTAATTATAATTGGCCTTGATTTATGGTCGTTGCTGAGGATCAATCTTTGGTCTCATCGACACCAAAATAACTACGTTTTGCAAGGAATTTATAAAAACAAAGAACTTCACCTAGATTTCACTGTACATTTTTTTGTTATAGAAGAATTCTAAACAAATGTTTCTTAATACAAAAATACAAACTTTAAAAGTAAATGTATCAAAACTTATTGGATATGGCGAATCAATTATGCTTTCAATTTCAACTATCTCCACTATTAAAATGGTCTAGCCATAGGATCGGCGGGGTTTTATCCTAAAATTGTGTACAATTCATGGCCTATCCTGTGCCTGTTTTGAGCACATTAATAGGCATGACAGGAAATTTTATAATAATAATTTTCTTCATTTTGTGTTAATTCTTAAGGACTCCGTTGGGCTTTCCAACATAAGGGGCCTAGGCCTGGAATTGAAAAGTTTTTACGCAAAATATAAAACCTTAAAAAATTATTACTAAATCGAAAAAATTCTTTCCTTATTTTAAAATTTTAATAATTATTTTTTTAACTTTTCCATAATTTATATATTATTTACAAAAGCCATAATTCCAGTTGATTTCACTTTCTTCATTATTGAATTTTGAAAGAAATTGTAAATTTCGTATTCTAGGATCATCGCCTGTAGCCAAGTTTATTGAAGCGAGTATCTGCAGATTTGTTTTTTTTTTTACTTCCTCCTCTGTGAGCGCTGGTTCAGCTCCTACAAAGGGCGCGCGATGATTTATCTGGATACCAGTGGTTGAGGCAATTCTACTGGTCAGAATTGTACTTGCGAAGTTACTGGGATTGTTGCACAGTAATAATTCCATGCCAAAAATTGTAGCTTACTTTTGCAACATTTGTCAAGTTAAAATTTCCCGACCTCTTCTTCCCTAAAAATTCCCTCGGCACACAGCTTAGTTCTATGCATCATAGAATTGCCCCCTGATTGTCCCAGGCCGAAAATAATTTCAAAATTGTGAAAATTTGCGTTGCAGTCCTTTTGCCAAAAAACACTTAGAGAATTTGTTTCTTTTAATCCCTAACTGTATATCAAAACCGATTTGTTAATCGCTTTGTAATAATAAATTTCACCTTTGAACACTTCCAACCAACTCTTGTATTTATTCCTAATCCAATAAATCTAGGTTTAAAAACTGGACAGGTCAAATTCTATAAAAACATCTCTCCATTGGGTACACATTTGTATCTTTGACTGTTAGTTTTCAGTTCAGTACAATTTTTGTGACGAATGATTTTAAGACTTAAAATAAGACCTGTGTTGCATAGTGTTACCTGGAAACCCTATTTATTTTGTTTACGAATAATAGTGTTCTGTTAACATAATTGCCTTTTCAACGGAATTAATGAAGATAATACTTGTAGAATGTGGGCAGTGATTGTATACCTACTCCTGGTTTTATTTAAGGGTCCATTCTACCTTTTTGCGTCAAAAATTTGGAAAAAGAAGTTTTTGCATAAATTTGATGTTTGGATGACTGGAATACTGTATAAAAGCCTCAAAGTGAAATTCGAACTGGTCACAAAGTTACAAGCAATTATGGGTGGCTGCGTGCGCATTGTACCGAAATGAATTTGAAACTTCAAACCTTTTTTCAAAACAGCATTTTTCAATTGTTCCCTACAGAGTAGAATAGAATCAAGTCAATAGATGAAGAATTCGATTTTTAATTAAAAAAAAAAATACTGAAGAAAAACCAAAAAACCGTTGTTCCGGCTAGTCTACTCTGTCGAAAATACATTTCTTCACAAGGTAAAACCTTCAATTCATGTTTCAGAGCCATACAAGAAACCGTCGGAAGGACATGCATGAGGTGTGCTATCAAATTCAAAAATATAGTTGAAATACCAATAAATATGTGTGGAAAAACCCGATATACAAATATTTCTAGTTTCGTAAGAAGAAAAGTTTCTAAAAAGGTATTATTTTTTGGCCCAACAAAGTAGAATGAACCTTTAATTAAATTAACATTTACATTAATTTGAATGGATTGTGATTTTCTCTTGTTTTTGCCTCTTAATTCCAATAGAGCTGAAAGATTGTTTAAAAAATAAACAAATACTCTTATTTTATAAGGTTTAGAGAGCTTTAGATATCCACTTTGCCTTTCGAAAAAAAAAAAAAATAATTGGCTGGTCTCATTCATTCACAAAGCTTTCGTGATGGGAAATCGTTGGGACAAAATGATATCGACTACATATAAAAATCAAAAAGCCGGAAATAAAAGTCTACATCATGTCTACTCGTCACCTAGTCTGATCGGTTTGTAAATGAAATAGGTGATAAAGATATATTGACAGATTTACTATAATTTTAGAGACTCAACCCTACGCTTTGGAAGAAAGGTCATCTTCATTTGCATACGGGGTGAATAAAATTACTTTTGCATGTAAATTGTTTGTGTTTTAATGCTGATTAATCAAATAGGCGTTTGTGCGTTGGCATTCGTAATACAATACATGTCTAGGCTGACTATTGTATTTGTAATATGCGCGCATTTCTGGCAGTTGAAATTAGGCTATTTTTTAGTTTTTTTTCATATTTGAGAGCTTTATTAATTACGCTTAATTATTTAAAAGTAATGGTAACTCAAATTGAAGATATACTAGTTGCGACAGTTCGCGATTCCTTGAGAGTGCTTACGTTTTTTCTCTTTTTATATATTACGTTTTTTTTTGCTTTAAATTTCGAAAGCAAAACGACTATGTACTAAAAAAGTAAGTAAGCTTTTTAGTGGTGTAAGTTTAAAATATAAAATTAAAATTCATCAGTTTATTTTTCTTGAAATAAAAGTTTTAGTATTAAAAATAACAAATAGTAACATTTATATGCTGATTGCGCCCATAAAGTGATCTATTATTAACAATAAGAAGAAATAAGAAGTTGAATTTAACAGCGAGTGTTTGTCTTACATGTGACTCTAATTTTGAAAGAAAACACTACTATCAGCAAAATAATATTGAAATTATTTGAATAGTCTTTCGGTATACCGCGTCTTTTTTGTTTTCCGTCCCGAACGCCCGTGAAATATCTCACACGCGCCCGCGTAGAATCACACGATATTTCGCTTGTCATGTCGCAAGCTTTTTCAAGTGTTAACTGTTAACTGTTAACGCGGTATACGAAAGACTATTCAAATAATCAAAATTGCCGCGGAAGCCTAAACGACAAAATATTGAAATTAGTTTTTAAAATTTTCTGCAACATTGTTGTAATGTTTTCTGATTCATTTTCTTTATTATTAAAAATAAGCTTGATGATAAGGTACCGAATTTTATCAAAGTAAAAATTAATTTGTCGTTATCTCATGTTAAAGTTAATCTTGCATTCCAAGTTGTTCGTGAGACTCTAAAGGTAAATAGAAGCAATATTTGGATTAAATTTTAATTAAATATTTATTTACAAAACGTTCTGAACATATCTCTATGTACTTAAGTATGCAAATAATGAGTTTTGCCAAAAATGAAAAAGCGTAGTTAATTTATGCTTTTAGGGTTAGTTGCAAAGAGTTTACTAAATTGTACGCTCTTGTAAATTTAATATCGTCGTCTTTTTTTTATATATACCTACTTGTGCAGTGCATAAAATGAAACCGGCCTGGTACTAATAACAGATAAGTGATTGTCAGAAATAAAAATCTTTTTATTCAGTTTTCAACATCCATGCCTCTTCTCTGTACATGTGTATTGTACTCTTTGTAAAGTTTTTGGAAGGCTAAAGAAAACTTGTTCTTCAGAATCGTGTTTAAAACCGCGATCAATTCTTTATGTGGCTTCTACATCCTCAAAACTAATCTTGAGATTGGGGAGGAGGAAGAAGTTTCATACTCACTGGTACAGGTGTGGACTTTTTCTCCGAATTCTGTATAGCAGTCGATCCGTTGACATCTTAATAGTACTAGCATGTGAATCAGTTTCCATCTAATTGATGGACTTACCTTTGAAAAAACAAATAGAATATTCTGCCATTGAATCAGTCGTTACGTCGAATTTTCACGTTCCTTTCAATTTTTCTTCCAAGATGTAAAACGATTGTCGGTAAATCTCCTTTTTTGGTCCGTGAAGTCTTGGACGTGTTTGATTTGTTCTTGAACTTTTCTTATCTATTTATCTTACCATTATTTCTCTCAAAATCCTCTTTTTGAAATCCTGTTTTCTTTCTGTTACTGTCTTTATTAACGGGTATACTACTGGATGCAAGTAGTCCTTGGAAGTATCCAAAATTTTTACCTAAACCTTTGAATGGTTATTTCTCCATAACTTGTTGTTTTTTGTGAATTGCCTGAGATTTTTTCTTAGAAAGGACCCTTTCCACTTTCAAATAAAAATGGATCTTTCAGATCACTTAAAGGTATAAGACTTCTTAGGCCCGTCATACATGGAACGTTATCAGCCTCGGCTGGCGGGATGTAAGATGAGAAAACGACAAGTATGTTATAAAACGTCTCTAATAGTAAATACTTTTTTAGGTAGTGCAGGGGTAGTAGAAGGTAACTTCTTTAGAATTAAATTAAGTGTTAAATTTCCAATAATAATTTGAATATTGGATTCAGTTGTAAGAAGTGGTCTCGGGCCAGTCAAAACAACCACCTTAGATTTCCAAAAAATTTTCCTTACTGATAAAAGTCACATTGTTCTGTAAAGACAAGATTTTTGTTAATGCACGAGTGAAATCTAGCCGATAGAACTAGAGATTTTGACTAAGATATAGTCATATTTTCCCTGTCTTGAGATCAAAGCCACTCTAACACATTCAAGAAAGAATATCTTATCATAACAATAACCTGAAATTCAAAAGATTTATTTTGTCTACTTACTTTTCGTTGATTGATGTATTATAGATAATTTGCACACTTTCACTACCTACCTCGTTAAGAAGCTTGAAGACAAATGTTTTAAAAATGTCTTTCAAAATTTGCAATAGTCTCTCCATAATTTTCTAACGTCTTTAAATTGTCCCTGCCCGTGGTAAATATAAGTGGATTTACATTTTTTCATCACTTCTATCAAGTGTTGAAATATGAGTTATTTAAAAATAAGAACAAAAAATATCTGCAGGGTATAAATAAAAGATTTATGTAGTCCTTTAAGGAATCTTTACGTACATCAATTAATAGAATTGTGTTTCTAATAGAGAATAAGTTGTACTTGCAATGACACCCTGTTTTATCTTTATTTGCGCCCTTATCATTCTTAGATAACAAAAATATCTGGCTTGTTTCACTTCACAGCACAAGTACAACAGCTGATTTGTGATCAGTACCACTTCAAGCATGGAACAGATAAAACGTGCAAAATTATTCAAGCCGTTGCTAAAAATATTCTTTTAGTGGTCAAGTGCGAGCGAATACTGCGCTGCGGTGAATTTTTCTTAATAATTTCTGAGGCAATCTTGAGTACATATTCAGATTCAAAATCAATTGAGATTTTTTAATTAAAGAGACATCATGTGGTGTTGATTTGTTTTTCATCGCTAAATAAATGTATGTTGATGTTCTTTTAATGAAATATTAAACGACGTCAGAAATAGTTTAAATATCAAAATGGAATGGTCGTGGCTAAAGGATTGGTGGCGCCTAAAGAAGCTTAAACGTAATATGAAGGGAAAAACAGAGGATCAGAATGACGATGTCTCCAACAATGCCGACGATGAGATTTGTTTTTGTGATGATTGCCTTAACGTATGTTTTGTTTCAGTTAAGATGTTTGCATTGTTATTTTTTCTTCATTTGTTTCTTGAAATTTGTACTAGACTAGGAATCCTTTTGTTCATATCACACAAAAATACATTCAGATCATTTTTGTGTGCTATGTGGGCTGGAAAATTTTTGGCAATTCCTGACACCCTATTTTGTTCGACAAATACGAGTACATATTTTTGTACTATCTAAAATACACATTTACTCTGTTAAAATTGATATGGTTTGAAGAAATGGAGTTTTATTAATTTACATGTTTAGTCTGGAATATTAAGCGTAAAGATGTTATTGCTTAAAAATACTGAACTGGAAATTATTGAATATTGATAACACTTAGTGTTATTGTGTTAATATTCAGCATTTGGTGTGAAAATTAATTAAAAATGAAAGCTTTGGAAATGCAAATCAAGGGGTTTTGTTATTTTAATTATCAGTTATTGCGAAAAAAATTCTGTCCTTCTACGCTTCTAAAGAAAGACCTAGTGACTTGTTTTTTTTTAACCACTTTCTTCGATCTCTCTGTGTTACGCGTTCTAAATATTTCCAATTTTATGTGTCCAGTGTTTCTTGTAAGATATCTGGACGTTTCTTGTTAAAGCAGCTTTATCCTTTTACAAGATTTGTTCACTAAAAAACTGCATAAAAACTAAATGTATCCCAATCGTGAAAAACATCTGGAGTTAATACACTGAGCTGATTGGAAGAGGGTTATGGGATCAGACAAATGCAAAATAAATTGTTTTAATTCGGATGGTGTTAGATATTTCTGACTAAGTCCTAGAAAAAAATCTACTCAACAGGTTTTCTAATGATATGCGGATGTCTTCCTTTTTTTGATGTTTTGGGAGTTTTGTTACAAGAAAATGATGTACCAGCTAGCAGGAAAACTTTATCTTTCTTCAAGATAATAATTAAAAACATTCTTTGAAAGTTTGTAGAGCATTGATTAAAATGGTAAGAGTTTCGGGCAATAGAATGGCCAGCTCATGCAGATCTTGATCTAATTGGGAATTTATGGAAAATTAGAAAAAAACAAATTTTGAAGGAAAAGGAGGGATTATGTATGTGAATAAAAAAAAGGTTGGATGCAAAATTGTATAAAAGGATCTACAATAATTTTTGTTTGGTAAAAAATGAAGTGGTTTTTTTAATGTAGATACTACTAAAAAAAGGATTTAATACAGGAGGAAGAAATTTGATAATTATGTCTGATTTGATTCTAATCTGATACCGATATCAGAAGTTCGTTTCTGTAATTTCAGTTGAGCAAATTCCCTATTCGATGACATCAAACAAATTCATAATTTTCAATTCTAAGTAAGTTTATTCGTTTTTATATTAACGCCTTTGCCACATGCTCTTTAATATCTTTATCAACTACATTGACTGTTAGTATTCTACAAGAAACTTCTTACATTCGTACGACTTTTCTAAACAATAATCAATTTTATCGTCACATCCGTGCGAAACGGCAAAGCTTCCGAATTCCTTGTTTTTTTTGTTGCTTTACAACAACAATAGCAAGGATTTCGGAATTTTTTTGCCTTCCAAACGGATACGACAACAAGGCTGAATATATCATGACGGAATCGAGATTTCACTTTCAAAAGTGTCGGTTTATCTACGTTCAACCATTCCATCCATCCATTCACCCACCCAAATTTCTTCCTGGATATAAAAAAATTGCAAAATTTGCAAGATAGATATTTAGTACACAACAGTAAGAAGGAAATCCCATTTTAAGCAGTGCATATTCACTTGATGCACAAAATAATATAAATGATAATAATTGAGTTTAAATAAAAATTGAACTTCTTGTATAGATATCCAGCGAACTCCATCAGGCCCGGAAATTTAAAGGAAATTTTTTCATAATAATACGGCAAAAAAACCACACACAAACTGCAACCTCTCCACCTCAATTCCACAATTATGTTCTCCGATTTCATAATAATCCACCGGGTGAAATAATCCATTTGAACTTAATCTCTAGTAACATTCTGATGCGCATATGTTTTCTGTGTTAAGTTCATAAGCCCTTTTGAGGTTTTCCAAAAGTCACATCAAGGCTTCTTTCTAACCATGGGAAGAAAGTGCCAAATAGTGACACTGGATTGGCCGAAGGCAAGCGAAGAAGTTCATAAACTACTCGTAGAAAGGTACGGGTGAGTTCCTCATGCTCAACAAATCAGAGCTTATGTTGTTCTTAGCGGAAAATGAATCACTTGGAAATGCCGATGGGAATCGAGCTTGGAACCTCATGAATTTCGAGCTATTGGTTAAGTCGGTTATCAACGTAGAAAATTCCATATAATCCAGCAGACTAAATTGCTTGGACACGTAAATGAACTCCGTACTCTATGGACTTACATGCAGGGATGATAGGAAAGGCTTAAGAACCAGAAGCCATGAAGAGATTACCATAATCTGTAATAGTCATGTTAATGAGAATTCTATGCAATGTTTGTACTTTTTCTGGCTGAAAACTTGAAGTGGTTCCGTATTCTACAAATTATATTCTATTTTAAATTTTACTTTTGTGTTTCTAACTTAACTGCTATTGAAAAATTGAAATCATTTAATGAACAGAAAAATTAAAAATAATATGTATATATATTTTAGGGTGATATGGATATGTGTGGGGAAAACAATGACGGAATGGACTCAGACTGTAGTGTTTCATCGAATTCAGGAAAGCAAGTTATTGTGGGAGTGTGCGCTATGGCAAAGAAAACTCAGTCCAAACCGATGAAAGAAATTTTAACTCGATTACAGGAATTTGAATACATAAAAATGGTGGTATTTCCCGAGGAAGTGATAATAACAGTATATAAAGAAGAATTAATTAAAAGTTTATGTACATATTTAATAAAACTTTTGTAGGAACCTGTTGAGAGATGGCCAATTTGTGATTGTCTTATTTCTTTTCATTCAAAAGGATTTCCATTAGAAAAAGCGATTCAATATGCACAGTTAAGGAAACCTTATGTTATAAATAATCTACACATGCAGTACGATATCCAAGTACAGTCAGGATAGATAAATTACTATTTTTTTACTATATACTCACTTTTAGGATAGAAGACGTGTATATGCAATATTGGAAGGTGAGGGAATAGAAATACCTCGCTATGCAGTATTGGACAGAGATTCACCAGATCCAAAAAGTATAACAATAGTAATATGTGTTCTATTAATTTAATTTTCAATTTTACAGAGCACGAACTTATTGAATCCGAAGATCATGTAGAGGTCAACGGGGTTATTTTTAATAAACCTTTTGTTGAGAAACCTGTTTCTGCGGAAGATCATAACATTTATATATATTATCCTACTTCTGCTGGTGGTGGAAGTCAACGCCTCTTTCGAAAAGTAATTGATCACTTAATTGTCTTAATATAGGGATCAATATTTTCCTTGCAGATTGGGAGCCGCAGCAGTGTGTATTCTCCAGAATCTAGAGTTAGGAAAACTGGATCTTTTATTTATGAAGATTTTATGCCAACAGACGGTGAGTTTTACAATGATTTTTTCTTTACTGTCAGATATTTACGTGAAAAGCACTGGTTGTAGTAATTGCACTCTCTAATAAATCAAAGATTTGCAATGTACTAATTGGCAGCAGCTTACAAATTGTGAGAAGACTAAAACTGAAATTCAAATGTTTCTCTAAAAAGTTTTGCGAATTTAATATATAACATTTATTGCAGCTTTCTTTTTGTTTTTTGAAGAAATTTTAGGTATATACATAAATTAAAGAAACCCCCCCGATTTAATTTCATGCGAATGTAATGATATAGATAGGACAAGGGTTTAATTTGCTTCATTTGCACTCAGAAGTGGTTAGATAATTTTCAAAAATGAATGTTAGCGACTTTTATGACCCTTTTTGTAATTCGAATGGTACTTTTTATCAAATAGAAGCGTGCTTTTATTTTGTACCAT
Source organism: Dasypogon diadema (assembly GCA_006980735.1). Lineage (NCBI taxonomy): Eukaryota > Metazoa > Arthropoda > Insecta > Diptera > Asilidae > Dasypogon > Dasypogon diadema. Next base: position 24,859 of record QYTT01081968.1, read on the forward strand.
TTTTTATAAATTTCAAATTTCGTGTATTTTTCCCTACGTATGTCTAGTATCAAAGTGTAATATTATTTTGTTCTTCGTAGTTGACCTTTGTTGAGGTCAGTTCTTATTTTACTGCTTTATATCCCTTAGTTGTTATGAGATTTTTTTGAAATGGATCTATGTTTGCTTTGTTTGAATTTTATTCTGGGAGATTTTGTATCTCTTACCTAACTGAATTTTGACCAGGATTTTTTATTGGAATATTTTTTTATTCAACTTTTTGTAAAATAGTAATTTGTCATCTTTATGTAAAATGTTGGTTTTGGGTTATAAAATATGTACTATGTGTATGTACTTTGTAGTTAACGAATTTAATGTTTCATTATTTTTGGAGAAATTGTGTTTTGTGTATACGGTACAAGTTTTTTGGTTTGAGATTTTTAGAAGCTTGATCCATGTGCAAACCGACATCTGAACATATGTGTTTATTTAGCTGCAATAGTTTGGCTGAAGCTTACAAATCTCTTATCAGGTTGGTAAAAAATTGCTAAAGAAATATTTTGTTTGGTAAAATTTCTAAAGAATAATGTTGATATCGTCTAAAGGAGTACTTGCACTTACTGAAACTGCGGCCTTAATCAGGTAACATCTTTTGTTTTTACAGACGTGGCTAAATTACAACGATTACAGGTGAAAAGTTGGATAATTTCTAACGAAATATTTTATTTTTCAGAAATCTAGTTAATTATACATATTTCTCTATAAAGAAAGTTCCAATAAGGTTTACATTAACGTTATCCAGGGGTGGCTCGCCTAATGGGGCTATCGGGGCCAGGCCCCACCAAGAATTTTAAAAGCATGAAAATTAGAAGTTTTCAATATTCTCACATTTGGAAATAAATATTTTCACTATAATTTTGTAACCCACGATTAAAAATTATAATTTCCCAGAAAAATTTATTCATAATTATGTGCGCCTCTTTCACTGCAGCCATATGGTATATATTACAGCATGCGATAGCTACTGCAATATAAAACCTTAAAGTTCAAAAATTGGAAAAATTTCGAGCAATGTTTTAAAATTTTGTTGTTCTACCCGTTGAAACGCTCTATTAATGCACATGTTTTCAAATTTGCGTACTAGGCAACTTTTTCATTTCGTACCACGCATGTATCTACCTATCTGATCTAGTGTCGTTGATTGCTCAGTGGATAACGTGGAGCTCATATTCATAATAACCTGGTTTCGTATGTCACCGGCGACTACCAATGGTCGAAGTTTTTCTGCTGACAATAGACTAATCATTAGAAATCAGTGGAGCAACAGTTAATTAACGTCAACCAGTAGATCCAATGTTTCACTGGTCTGTAAAGTAATAGATGAGTTTCCTCCGCTGTGGGTATGATCCTTAATGGGTCGATTAAGCATGCGATTGTGATTTACGTATATACCTTAATGTAACGGTTGTGAAGACATATAGTGTATTGCGGTATTATATAGGATGAAGTACATCAATCGATCTCTTCGTGTCCTGAATCCTGAGTAATGTTTGCTGTACACACGCTCACAAGAAAGCCGACTGATATAATACATGTTTTTATGAATTTAGAATGTGAAAATTCTAAAAAATTGTATTTGATTGCAATAATTTGGCCACGCCTGTAATTTTAAAATTTGATTAATTTAAATTAGGTATAAAATTTTATTGAAACATTTTTTTTGCTCTCCTTTCCTAAATGATTATTACTTTACTACTTTTTTTGTAATATTGATTACAATTGATTGTTCGTCTTCAAATTTTTTCTAGCTTCACGTACTAAAATTATATAATAATAATGAGTGTCCCTTCTAGTCCAGAAGGCGCATACCAAAGTAGGTTCAAAGAGTTTACTTGATGAGACATGAACTTTC
>QYTT01081968.1:26769-67520 GCA_006980735.1 Dasypogon diadema
TTTTGTAACCCACGATTAAAAATTATAATTTCCCAGAAAAATTTATTCATAATTATGTGCGCCTCTTTCACTGCAGCCATATGGTATATATTACAGCATGCGATAGCTACTGCAATATAAAACCTTAAAGTTCAAAATTGGCAAAATTTCGAGCAATGTTTTAAAATTTTGTTGTTCTACCCGCTGAAACGCTCTATTAATGTACATGTTTTCAAATTTGAGTGCTATTCAACTTAATTTTTCATTTCGTACCACGCATGTATCTACCTATCTGATCTAGTGTCGTTGATTGCTCAGTGGATAACGTGGAGCTCATATTCATAATAATGGTTGTTATGATTGATGGTTATTATGATTATGATTATAATGTTTACTGTACACACGCTCACAAGAAAGCCGACTGATATAATACATATTTTTATGAATTTAAAATGTGAAAATTCTAAAAAATTGTATTTGATTGCAATGATTTGGCCACGCCTGTAATTTTAAAATTTGATTAATTTAAATTAGGTATAAAATTTTATTGAAACATTTTTTTTTTGCTCTCCTTTCCTAAATGATTATTACTTTACTACTTTTTTGTAATATTGATTACAATTGATTGTTCGTCTTCAAATTTTTTCTAGCTTCACGTACTAAAATTATATAATATTAATGAGTGTCCCTTCTAGTCCAGAAGGCGCATACCAAAGTAGCTTCAAAGAGTTTACTTGATGAGACATGAACTTTCATAAAGAGACTATTTTCTTCTGGAATGCCAGGACTGTTATAGAATCGCTTAATTTAATCCGAAAATTGAGAGTGGTATATACTTAAAAAACTGCTATAGATTTATGCTGATATTTTTGTTGATAGTTAAGTGCTTATTGAATGGCTATATGAACTGCATTATTAACAGGTTGACTGCCAAGCCGGTCACCGTTGACCGGCATTTAAAAACCTCTCTTACGACGAAGGCATTTTAACATGGAATTCGAAAGCTTTTATGCTAATTGCGGTAGTCAACATGTTAAAGCTTATTCCCCATTCCAATTTCACTGCGTTTACTTGTTTGAAAAATTTTGGATCGCTTTTCGTAGAAGTTATCACATTATGAGTGTCTCTCACAAAAGCAAACCATCAGAGACAGGGACAAGCCAATCATAATAATTTTTTGTTGTTTTTGTATATCATTAAAACTTTTTCTTGTTTAATTGAAGAAAGTACATTAAAGACTGAATTCCACTGCATATTAAATATACATACATATACGAATCCTCTCCCCAAAAATTGTAATAGATTTTTTGCAGTTTTTAATAAAATCACACAATTTTACCAGAATCGTAGAAAATAATAGTTAGAATATGAATAAATTATAATAATTCTTTAACGAATTACATAATGCGTACAAATTTGTACTTTTCGTTTCATATTCATGTCTTTAAAATTGTAAATATGTATTTCCAAAGAAATTAAACTAACACTTAAATGTTCTCTATTAACTAATTATTGTAAACTTGTTTTATGCGCCTCATATAGTTGCTAACATTTATTTTGCATTTAAAAGGGTGTATATTTCAGGGTTGGATATTAAGGTTTATACTGTAGGACCTGACTACGCTCATGCCGAAGCGAGAAAGAGTCCAATGATGTGTGGAGTTTTACAAAGGATGACAAACACATCGTCGACCGGTATTATTATTACTTATAACGCACTCGAAAAATTGTTATTGTCAAAAATTTAGTGCCTAATAACATAAGAAATTTCTAAGTGAAAATATTAAGTACGATAACATCAGAGATCGATATTTTATCGGATATGAAAATGATAAATTAATGTGAATTAATAATCTTACAGTTAGTGCCAATATAACGCATGTTTCTGTGCGTTTAACATTTTTATTTTCAAAATTAATCGAGAATATACAGTTTAATTGCATGCCTTATGTCAGGAAATACTAGTTATATGCAGTTAGAAATATAATAAATATAGATTCTGGTAACCACAAAACTAAAGGATAAAAAAATTGTCAGTGACGGTGGTTAATATGAAGTTAATATTTCTGTAGATACTTTCTTCGACTTTACATCAACTTTACATCAACAAATATTTTTTTGTGCGCATACTTCGGGTTCCACAATACTTTCCTTTTCTGCTATCAGCGGTTTTAATGCAATAAGGTTGCCTATCTATTTTCTGATTTCTGCCACATCAGTGATTGTTCGAATCACTTTTCCGAATGATAAACATATAACAGCTAAAATTGTTATTGCAGTTTTTATATTCGCTTTATTATTATAATTTTTTATTTATTATTAAGTAGGAAATATCATTCTCTATAGGAGATACGTTTTATTATATTTATTTATATTATACCAAATCCATCGTAGAGAAGAATTTAATAGATATTAATTTCTGTGGCTCAAGCTTTAAAGAATGCCATATTTCATGTTTGTAGAAACTTTGTAATATATTTTGCACATTCACTTATAAACTCTAAAATCAAGGCTTTTTTTAAGTAAAATACTTCTCTTACACATTTATTTTGCAAAATTATTTCAGGGGGTTTTAAAGATATAACATAAAAATTGCAACCAAGAAAAGATTGCTTCAAATTTTCAAACAAAACTGTAATTTTAAGAAAGCGTACATTATTACATTTAAAACGCTCGCGTTAAAGTTTAAGGAAAATTTCGTATGATTAAGAATTTTTAGGTCGAAATTATGGGAAATTAAATATAATACGAGAATAGTCAACTTACAATTTACTAATCTTAGCATCTGGTAATTCGCTGCTCTAGGAAAACTGCATTACAGCTTTTATAGCATGCTATCCTTAATTACAACGTGCATTAAATTTCTATTTTTGCATGTGAATAGAAAATGTTAACTTTTAGTGTCAAGAACATACCGGTGATTTGGAAATCTGGGGAGAAGGTGCATTATTCACATACAATATATTGTTTACACAAATTGCTGCATAACAATAACAGTAAAATACTATATAAAAGTAAAAAAAAATACATTTGACTAGAACTTGAAAAACATAGCTAGGAATGAATACGAATTATTCATTATTTTCTTTTATGTTCAACTTACCAATGTTTATTCTTTTAGTTCACTTTTTTAATGTTTTCTGCTATATTAAAAATATTATTTTCCTTTTGTTAATGAACATTGATTCAAATTATACACTATGATTTTCGCAATTAGCGTAAGAGATTTCATAAGAAAATTACGGCACACATAACAGACAATGCGTGAAAAAATTTCCTGCAAGTTTTGTATTAAATTTGTAATTTACTAACTTAACTATGCCTCTATGGGTTGAAAGCTACGTAGAAAATTGATTGCGTTATTGCAATTCAATGTGAATTTCGAAACATATCCTTTCAATTATAAGTGGACGCAAAATGGTTTATTTTTCGCCTTGATAGTGAGCAAAGCACAAAACGACATTTGGTCCGAACTGTTTCTTTCGCTAACATGTGTCACCGAGCTTAGTGGTATATCAAAGTGCATGTATCCTTCTTTCAATATTTGAGTGGTGAACATCGAATCTTTCTGCAAGTTTTTCAACTGTAGGATACTGCTAATTTGCGTTTTTCAAATCAACGCCATTAAATTCCCAAATGGAGACACGTCTTTAGTTCTTCTCTTCAGTACTTATGGGTACGAGCAGATATACCTCAAAATAGTACTATTCACATAAAATTATTAATTACTAAAAAGAACTGCTGCACAGGTAAAATCTTATGTTAATATACATTAAGGCTCTTATATATTAAAAGGAGATAATTGAGGTAATTGGTACTTTAATACTAACAAAAAATAGTTGTAATTTGGATTAAAGGTATATTCCTATATTTAATTTCATATTATTGTAAGATTCGCTTTAAGTGGTGGAGTACTTTTTTTATCAAAATAATCTTCGCACACATTTGAATTAGGATGGGTTTATTAATTTTCATTACTAAAAATAGGTCATACGCTATTTGTTCCACCATTACTTTTAAAGCTCAGTGTATCTTTCAGGGACGGATGTAAAAGTCTACACAGTAGGACCAGACTATGCACACGCAGAGGCAAGAAAGAGTCCAGCATTAGATGGCAAAGTCGAGAGAGATAGTGAAGGAAAAGAGATTCGTTATCCAGTTATATTAAATAATGCAGAAAAATTAATATCACGTAAAGTTTGTTTAGCATTTAAGCAAACAGTTTGTGGATTTGACTTATTGAGGTAGAATAAGATGAGGGTTTCTTCAAAAGATTATTCATTATTTTTGCAGGGCGAATGGAAAATCTTATGTTTGCGACGTGAATGGATTTAGTTTTGTAAAGAACTCTAATAAATATTATGACGATTGTGCAAAAATACTTGGAAATATGATTTTAAGAGAATTAACTCCTACGTTACACATCCCATGGTCAGTGCCGTTCCAGTTGGATGATCCTCCAATTGTACCAACTACGTTCGGTAAGATGATGGAATTGCGTTGCGTTGTGGCAGTTATTCGTCATGGTGATAGAACACCCAAGCAAAAAATGAAAGTTGAAGTTCGCCATCCAAAGTATATAAGGAAACAACACTTTTAAGCCTAATTTCTTATTAAATTTATATTTTAGATTTTTTGAAATTTTTGAAAAATATGACGGCTATAAACATGGCCATGTGAAACTGAAGAGACCAAAACAATTACAAGAAATTTTGGATATTGCCCGATCTCTTCTTGATGAAATAAAAACAAAGGCAGCAGACTGTGAAATTGAAGAAAAACAAGGGAAATTGGAACAGCTTAAAAGTGTATTAGAAATGTTAGAAATTTACATTGTTCTTCGCCAAATTATTTTACGTTGTCTTTTTGTAGGTATGGCCATTTTTCGGGTATTAATCGGAAAGTACAAATGAAATATCAGCCAAAGGGTAGACCTAGAGGTTCTAGTTCCGATGACGGTAACGGTTTATGCAGTACGTTAGATACATTTCATTATTCTCACCATACTAACCAGCCATCTCTACTTTTATGCATAAACTTGTAGTGAACTCCTCTCAAATTTCAACTTACTTTCAATCTTTTTTGCTTGTTTTTATTTTAAACACAAGCTAATATTTTTCAAATATATTATAGATGTACCTAAAGAGCCTTCTTTAGTGCTCATACTTAAATGGGGAGGTGAATTAACACCTGCTGGTCGCATACAAGCCGAAGAGTTGGGACGAATATTCAGGTGCATGTACCCTGGAGGCCAGGGTCGGCATGATTATTCCGGTACACAAGGACTTGGGTTGCTTAGGTGGGTAAAAATATTGATTGTCGTATCATTTTATGCTTTATAAACTCTTGAAGTAGAATGTTGTGACATTTATTGCAAATAACTTTCCGTTTCAGATTGCATTCGACATTCCGACATGATTTAAAAATTTATGCATCAGACGAAGGTCGTGTTCAAATGACTGCGGCGGCATTCGCAAAAGGCCTATTGGCCCTCGAAGGAGAATTGACACCTATTTTAGTTCAAATGGTCAAAAGTGCTAATACAAATGGGCTGTTAGATAATGACTGTGATTCCAGTAAATATCAGAATATGTATGAATTTTATCACAGCTATACGCAATTATATTGTGCTAAATCATTTTTTATATTATGTAGGGCTAAGAACAGACTTCATGAGTTAATGCAAATAGATAGAGAATTTACAAAAGATGATCGGGAAGCTATTAATCCTGGTAATAGTATTAGTATTAACCAGGCGATGGATTTCGTCAAAAATCCGTTTAAATGTTGTGCACACGTTCATTCATTAATACAATCTTTACTTGGTGTGATTAGTGTAAAAAAAGAAGACCCTAAGACAAAGGATGCTGTTTTGTACCATGGTGAGACATGGGATTTGATGGGGAGACGTTGGGAAAAAATTGAAAAAGATTTTTCCACAAAAAGCAAAACTTTTGACATTTCAAAGATCCCTGACATATATGACTGCATTAAATATGATTTGCAGCATAATCAGCATACATTGCAATACGAGCAAGCAGAAGAATTATATATTTATGCGAAGTACTTAGCTGATATTGTGATCCCTCAAGAATATGGCTTGACTATTCAAGAAAAGCTTGCCATTGGACAAGGTATCTGCACCCCACTACTCAAAAAGATAAAAGCAGATCTTCAGAGAAACATTGAGGAACCGGGAGACGAAAGTGTGAATCGCTTAAATCCGCGTTACAGTCATGGAGTATCAAGTCCTGGACGACATGTGCGCACACGATTGTACTTCACCAGTGAAAGTCATGTACACTCCTTATTAACTGTACTTCGTTTTGGAGGTTTATTAGATATAATCAGAGACGAACAATGGCGACGTGCCATGGAATACATATCAATGGTGTCTGAGCTTAATTATATGTCACAAATTGTAATTATGTTATACGAAGATCCAACAAAAGATCCTTCATCTGAAGAGAGATTTCATGTTGAACTACATTTTAGTCCTGGTGTTAACTGTTGCGTCCAAAAGAACTTACCACCTGGTCCTGGCTTTCGTCCACATAGTCGAAATGACTCTGCTCAATCCAAAAATATTGTAACTATATTCTCTGAGTGAACGTGATTTTCTATAACTATTTACAATTTCTCCTTTAGAGTCCGGATGATAGTATGCACACACGCATTGATGAAGAAAATGATGTGAATCTTGAAGATACACCACCGCACAGTTCAAAAAATCATAGTGAGCAAACATCTCCAGAGGAACAAAATGAAGTGTGCGCATTGCCTCGACCAGGCCATCGTGTTCGACATCACAAAGCTTCAAAACCAATACCGATAGGTGCACATCATACAGTATGCGGTCACGAGGCTATGGATTTGGCGAAACGTTTGAGTGAAGAGCTGGCAGCTCAGCAAACGAAACAAAGTGGATCTTTCGAGGCAAATCGTCCATTAAGTCCAGAAGCTGAACCAAGATCAAGATCATATGAGCAAAGGGATCAAAAGACTAAAGGTAATTTTCAGTTTTTGAGAATTTTCCTAATGATGTACATCTAAAGAAAATTCTCAACTAAAAATCTGTTTCGGATTAACTGTTTTTGAAGTGTAAGCATTCTATTTTGGTGGGTGATTTGACGTAACCGCATGAAAGTCGCGCTCAATAAGCGCGTGCAATTCTATTCCTTACTTTGTATTTTTTTTCTTAACTTTTGCTGGAATATTTAATTGTAACGTAATATGCGCATAACGTCCTGATAAGCTGTGGCAGTTCGGATATACTGAACACCAGCAAACACAAGCATATTCTTTTGCATAATCTTTTTGTTCTACATGGAATATGCTTGCTTAAATTTTATTATTTTTATTTGTATTTTAATCTGAAGTTTGCTGCAATTTTCATGAAATGATATAGAGCAATATATTCTGTCTGGCAAAACAAAATTAATCTTCTAACAATTTGCCTGCAATAAAATCTATTATAACAATCTATTGTTCGACCAATCAAGTAAATAAATCAAGCTTATTCATAAAAAGCTGTTCATAAAAATTGCAGTAATTAAAAATACATAAAAATTGCAAATTATACATAAGTTTCAACTATAATTATGTTTCATTACAAAATTTTAAAATGAGTGCATCTGGCCGGACTTTTCCGTGTCTTTGACTAAAGTGTCATAGCGCCACATTTTCATTAACTGGTCACAATTTTGCAAAAAAAAAGTCGGACGAAATATCCATGATCAAAGTGTGATCATATGTGATAAATGTTTGTTGCATATATTGGGAACAGATAATGAAAAAATATATATTCACAATTTTCTCCAAATCAATCAGACATGTCTCGGAAAAATTGCCTCCTATTGCTTATAAATTGGTATCTAAAAAACTCATTGTTTTTTTGTGTATACCAATTATAAAACGTGAAGTAATTTTTCATAAGACCCATTTTTTAAGAATCCAAATTTATATGACCACGGAAATTTTATAGACAAAAGAAACTATTATCTAGCGCGTAATTCATAGAAGGAAAAGTACGAGAAAGGGATCACCACAACCTGATCGCTATAGAATAGTTAGACTATGCAAGAATTATTCCAAGGAGTGGGAGTATGTTTGCTTTGGAGGCGAAAACAATTCATTTAACGAGGGCTCCATTATTTTTTATGTTTGACGAGGCTTTCTTCAGTTTTCTGGTTTTGCCACAAAACATGAAGATAAATATTATCTCACTTCTAGGGCTTCCAGAATATTTGGTTTCAGAAATTTTGTTGTGAATTTTGTTCTAGAGTTCATACTAATGCTTTAGTCCATGTTATAGATAAAGTTAATGGGAATGATCGACAACATCTGCTCTTCATGGCTGACTTTTCTACACAATGAGAATATACCCCCATAGTAATTTCGCTAGGTACATTTCTACATGGTCCTACTTACACTAAAATTCTCTGATTTTTCTCAATCATGGATCGATGTCTTATTCCTAGATAAAGATATGACAGGTATTGCCTTTCCAAAGATATTTATGGATAAAATTCGCAGCCTCTGTTAATATGTTGACGTCTCTAGTCTAGGAATTAGTCCTTGGGCGCCCCGGAGATAATCCTTGCTCTACGTGGACGGTCTATTTTGTCATATATCAGTTACCGGTCGCTTAAATAACTTCCAACAATTCTTATGAGGATCTCCAGTACTTCCTGAAATTATTCTCCAGCGCCTTCATCATATCGGACCATCTGGCGAAGTAAAATCCGTTTTTAACATCCAGCATTGCTAACAGTTCGTGATCGCGATGATATATTGATCTTTTCCTTGACAATTTTATGTTATTGAAGCTGACAAAGACTGGAGCCTGTTGGAGCACCATTTCCTATTTTTTCCCATTATTAGGACAGTCACGAAAGTGAATATTTATATCAGCATAATAAATATATATATTCATGTGCTCAATGCATACTTTTGCTATAGCAGTTTCATTCCTGTTTTAGAAACTGACATCCATAAGCCCCTATCAGTCTCATTTCGCAATTGCAATTAAAAACCTTTAGAAGAGGAAAATAAAATGTGACAGACGAGTCTACTTTCTGAGGAATTGCGGTCTTTCAATTACGATATTAATTATAATTTGCAATTCCAAATCTGTTCTCGATCGTTTATTAAGATTTTCGCCATTGAAATTTCCATAAAATTTCTATGAAATTGCTTGAAAAGATCCGATTCGTAGATTTATAGCCGGCTGTTTTTTTTAGGCTTAATATCAGTTTTTAATCTTATAAAAATGAATAAAAATAAAAAATTTCTGTGGTCAAACATTTACTCCTTGTAAATTACTCCTTTCTTTTTTAAATATAAGGTTCCTTTAAGTTTTTCTTTTCATTTATACTAATTGATCGTGTTCAAAATTTGAGATTGTGATGTTTTAGTGTTAATGGCTTTGCTAACAATCTAAAATGACCCAAATTTGTCTAACGGTAGCATGTGTAATAAACATGTGGTTTTGATTTATTTATTTGTGTAAACGTTGTAAGGAAACTAGTATAACTTAAATCCTAAGTAAAACTAGTTTATTATCGAGTACTTCAAGTTCATTGTCTAATGGTATCTTTTGATTTCTTTCTTTCTTTTATCTCCACATTGTCCATTTCCTTTCACTTCGCACTCTTATGACGTAATAATTGTGTTTATAATAACTTATCACTACACAACGTAATGAATGTGCTTGTTTTTGCTAAAATTCATATAATAACAATGTTCAATTAATGTACTTAACGCAACTTATGTAAATTTGACGTTGTCTTATTAACACAAGTAGAAAATTGTAACAAACAAAAATTTAGTGTAGTTGGATGTACTCCATTGTATAGAATTGCCTCATCTACCAACGAATTACCTCTATCTGAAATAGATTTTTCAATGAATCCTATAACCCCGGAATCATTGATCACAAATCCTTTAGATAATCCCAAAACGACCGGTGGTACACTTGATAATAAAGATTCCCTCCGTTGCATATCACCGATAGCTACTAACGAACGTCCTCTTTCATGTAATTGTTTAGTTTCAATGTGTGAAGAAGATTTGCAAACAGCCAAACATCCTAAATTAATCATGGATTCATTTAATAGAACTAGCATAGATTCTAGAAGACACTCTGGCAAAAATCAATCATTTTTCTCATCCGCTGATAACATAAAAGCTGAAGTATTTGTCGATACATTTCAAACATCAAGCTCAGCACCCGCAAATCTAGACTCATGTTATAGTGATTCGGTTTGTTATTTGCAACCTAAAACTAGTTTTAGCCGTAGTCAGTCGACTTTTTTTAATTCAAATAAAATATTCGGTTGCTTCTTTAGTCTTGGCAACACCATTAATAGAACATCTCAATCTCAATATTCATCTCCAAGTACTTTGGTTCCATCTCCTGTAAATAATTCTTCATTCCTAGATTCTAATATGAGTCATGCTAATTTATACAATACATCAACTCCTTCTATAACTTTTTTTGCCGCTGATGAATGCATCCCTAATAGCTCCATCAATTCCATTCATTCAGAAACTTTAACTAATTTAAATCCTATCACGCCTCATCCAAAAATCGATAAACTGCACAATCCAGAAAATACAACATCTGCATCAAGTTCATCTTCGGCCTCGTCACGACGTCAACGGCACAGCATTGCCGGCCAGATGAGCTATATTAAAATGTTGGGCTTCGGTGGATTTGGAAAAAAGATGGCAACTAGCACTAATAGTTTGTTTAGTACGGCAGTAATTAGTGGAAGTTCATCAGCACCAAATTTGAGAGATATGATTCCAAGTACAGCAACTCCATCAGGTAATTAAGTAGTTTTTAATGAGTTTTCTACTCTATTTTATCCCTTTTGTAGTATAATTTCTTTGAAATGTGCAAAATGATTGTGTATGGTGTTAGATCAAGTAACAAATTAAATCTAGTCTTAGCCTTATATAATCAGATAAGAGTTATACAAATTCTCCAAAGAAAATTTGCCGAAAGAAAAGGATTCCTTTGGGTTCGTGTTTTACAATGTAATTTTCTATATAAATTACATTTGAACTTCCGTAAGTCGAGAGAGTGACGCTACTGTGAATAAAATTCGAATTACAGAAGTTCAACTGTATATTAACAGCTTCTATTTTAAGGGCCCAAAAGTAATCCGAACCATAGCTGGATTCCATTTCATTCATGACATATCTTGATGGGAGCATAGAGTCGTTGTTTACTGTTTCTAAATTTTTTTCAAACGAATTTCAGGGCCGTATTTATGAAGTGATATTGGAGCCACCTGATCTTAAATGCTCCAAAAATGGAATAACTCCAAAAGAGAGAAGCTTCTCTTCTGACAGTTCCATCCGGTGTGCCGCAAGGTTCTGTATTGTCTCCCACTCTTTTCTTGCTTTTTATTAATAATCTCTTATCTCTCAGTTCCAATCCAATTCACAGTTTTGCTTACGATGGCACCCTTGATTTCACTGTCTGCTCTCTCCCTCTCTCTCTCTCTCTCTTAAGGTCTGATATAACTGTTAGGGTATGATATCCGTAAGATGCCTCTTTCATTTTGCACATTTCTAGATTAATTTAAATGTTAAAATAAATTTTGCACTTACTTTTTCTTTAAAGTAAAAATTTTCTAATAACATATACGAGGTTTATTCAAAAAATATCCAACCATAATTTTTCATGGGTAAACAAATGAAGCTAGGGAGATGCGATTTGGTGCACGTATGTAGACATTCTTAATGCACATGCTTGAATCTTTTCCTGCCTGCAGAAGCTCTTAGTCTCTGGGAGACTTCCGATGTGTGAGGCAGTGTAAGTGAGCGCCATCAGATTTTTCGTTTCTGACAAAATGGCAGAAAAACTTTAACAACGCTACTGCATTATATTATATATAAATTTCCAAGTAGTAAGATTCAACAGGCTTTCGAAGTCGAAGCAATGGACACGACAGAGAAAAAGAAGTGATACAAACATTTCAAAGATGGCCTCACATTAGTGGAAAGTGAAGCACGTTCTGGTTGTACTCTCCCGCCATGACTCCGTGTGACTTTTGTCTTTTCCCCAAGCTGAAAATATCCCGAAAAGGGACCAGATTTCAGTCCAGAGAAGACATCATACAAAATGCGACGTACCAGCTGTACGCCATCTCAATCCAGCGCTGCTTTTAACAGGGGCAGAACCGTTGGGAGAATTGTGGACAGCTCAAGGGGAATACTTTGCAGGAAATTGGTGTAAGATTGTTGTATCTAAATATGAGTATTTTTTTGCGAATAAAGGTCGGATACTTTTTGAACAAACCTCTTATAAATGCTTAAACTATTTTTATACTAATGCTACATTTTAAGCAGTTCTTGAAGGATTTGGAGGCGTTCCACCTATTCGTCCTTTGGAAACATTACACAACGCTTTATCGCTAAAACAGCTCGATGTGTTTTTGGAAAAGATGACAACTGCGCCCTTATTTAAAACGCCAGCATCATCCCCACCAAAATATCCGTCAACGCCAGTTCCCACTCCAGTACAAACACCACAAAATTCGATAATTGAGAAGCCAACACCAATATGTAGTAGTAAGTTAGAAGAAGACATTGTTAATGAAAAATAGTCTGTCTTATTCTTTGGCTTGTTTTACACGTTGATATAATTTATATAAAAAAGATATGTTTTGCTAAGAGGCAGTTTTGTGTATTTCTTTTATATTTAAATAAATCACGTAAAATGCATGTTTATATCTTATAAACATTTCACTTGATGCACATTGCTATTTTATTTTACTGCTCAAAGTTTTAAATGCAGTTTTCCACAAAATAGATTAGATCTGCAGGAGTTTGCAAGTAGTTTTCAGTCGCCTTACAAGACGACTCTAATATATTTTAAATTTTCTGCTTTTTAGTGTCAAATTTAAACTTTTACCTTTTGTTGTTTTTGTGCAAAAGCAATTTTTTATGCATTCTAAGTCTAGTGGAAAGTGAAGGTCATGAATGTACGGTAGAGTGAAATTGCTACGCTTACCTGTTATACATTTTAAATCAATCGTCTGAGAAATTATGTACTTCGGGTTGGCCGTACACGTTTCGAGAAAAACAGAAGTTAAGTTATACAATTGTAAATTTTGAATTTTTATACTTGCCAACTTTCGTATATTCGGGGATTTTTAGTTGTTGTGGTAATCCTGCAATAAACCTTCACTTGTGGCATTATAATTTAATTACATAAATTAAAAGTGTGCACTTGTAGATAACCAAAGAAATAAAAATCGTTGATCGGTAACTCTTATTTCATAACCAAAAAAAAAAGATATTTTGAAATAATGGTTAGCAGACAACCAATAAAAATAAGTCGGCAAATAACTCTTATTAGTAATTAGAATGTCCAATTTTTATTTTATTACTTACACTTCTTAAAATTACGCCAGAAATTCAAAATTCACGATGAGGATAAGATTAATCCTATTCTTTACAAAATCAGATCATAATTTTTATCTGATTTTTTCATTTCAAAAATACAAAATAATTGTTATCTTCGGTCTCTGTTTTAGAGAATCATAAATTTATTTTATACCACGGAGCTTATATATTTTAAATTATGCAAGTTTGCTTTCATTTTCTTGGTTGGCTCTTTGTGGTTTGCTTTACACTTTGTTAGGTGTCTTTGTAACCGCCGTTCATATTCTGGGGTACTTTCTTTACTTTTAATTTGCCAGCAGCCTTTATAGAAGCTTCTCTTAATGATAACATCGAAGCATTTTTCGGTATATAATCCGATCAGCAATGTCACCCCGTTCAATAAAGAGAAACCTCTTTTCTTCCATGAACCGTCGCCAGAAATGGCAAATCCTACAACCGTTTCTTAGTTTCTTCCAATATTTCTTGAATTATTACCTTTTATATGCATACAGAGGACAATTAAAATTGATTTTAACAATACAACACTTTAAAAAGCAAAAATTTGTATTAGGATGCATTAAAATTACAACTTCTATAAAGTCTAGTTTTGTTGAATTAAATTTAAGTTGTCTGTAACTGTGGACTAATAATTTTTTCCATAAGTAAGAATGAAAAAAACTGAGCAAAAGCTGACTCACAATTTTTTCAAAGAAAAGCGAGATCAAACTCACTTTTTTTTAAAAAAAATTGAGTGTGAGTCTTTACTCAGTTTTTGCATATGACCCATTGTCTCACTATGATATAATATGTGCATCAAGCACTTCAAATTGCTTAAATACTCCACTCTTATTAATTTAATTTATTTTATTTTTGTTTGATTTACAAAATTGGACTAAGTTTAAATTTTTGATACAACTTCTGAGGAAATTTAATAACTGAAAAGTGTATCGAAATTACTTGTGCGCATCTCTGTATATGTTACAATTAGTACCGTACGGAACACATTAGCATCCTAAGTTCTATAAATTATAATCTGCTTCAATACTTAGTTGATAACCTCCCCCATAATTTTAAACATTTTACTGACTCTTAAATTACGATGTATAGTATATATATTAATATGAGTGGTAAGTTATCAACCTAAGTTTTAGTAGAATATATCATTAAAATAAGAAATTGTTATACACTTTGTGCTACTTTCTCATCATACCTTACGTTTGTGATTACTTTAATATTAGTCTAAAAAGGACAGAGGCTCAATGTGTAGCTCCTTATTTAAGGATTGGAGAATCAATCCACAGATGCAAATAGCTGCGTTTTTTTATTTTGCTTTTACTTTTCTATTGGGTCAAGCGGATTCACGAATTATGGTACATCTTTGCAATGCAAGGGTTTAATAAAAGCGTGGGGTACGTTTCTCCAAACTTTTAATACAACTTTTATATTCGTCTTGTCCCTTTATCTCCTTAGCAGATGCGTTTGACAACGGCACCCCACGCCTTTATTAAATTTTAAAATTACCGGACCAGATAAATATTATTTTCTAGATTTTAGTGCATTCAAAAATAAAAGCTTTTTTAAAAACTTTTTTTATGAATATTTTTTATTCATTTTAAAGAGCTCCATCATTTTCTGTACAAGCAAATTATTCGGAATGAGTCCTTTGCAAATTTTGTATAAGAAATGCGTTTGTTATGCGTTTTGGACAATATTTCTTTATGCTTGGAACTGTATCCTGGTTATATGTATTTGATAAAAAGTGTGAGCATATATAGTCTATGGCTATTAAGGGATCCGTCCAATAACTTCCTACCAAATTTCACTCTAAGACACAAGATTCAAGTATGAAATCGAGCAATTGATGAACACGGTAATGAATAATTTCATCGAAGAATAACAGAAGCCGCTAGCATCAATGACATAGTAATGGAAAGAGTAAGATAACAGAGACTATTGATGACAAGTTAATGCAGAAGGCATGGTACTACGGAAACTTAGGCTTTCTGGTTCATCGTGTTTTTGTTACGTAATTTTAAACAAGAGTTCTATCGGGGTTTTTTGTATTAAATAAGGAGATACATATTGTTTTTGATTACAAACTTCCAAAGGAAAACTTTTAACTTTGAAACTAAATTAAAATAAAATTCAAAATGAAGAAAAGTCAGAGAATAAATAAATATATGGTATGGAATTGTAATGTCGATGTTGAAAAACAAAATCTCTCTTTGATTTGCCACAGCAATTTTTTAGATATATGTTTTGTTCTTGGTTTCTGCATGCCATTGCAGAAAAAGCGCACGCTTCAAATAAGTAATTTTTGGCTGAAGCAGAATATTCAAGTCAATGGTGTTCTAAATTATACTTTTATTCTTGAAAAATTAAATCGCTGTACATATGTCTGCTCAAGGTTGGAGTGAACAGTCGAGTTTAGCGAGCAGCATTGGAAACCTGTCTGGAACCGAACCCTCTTCTCCAGCCATTTCTGAAACCTATTCCCGTGGACAATCAAGTACTGAGTTCAGTCTCATCAGTAATGACGGGTGAGTTTTAAATTGTAATTTAATTAAAATTATTTATCTATTCCGAAACATTTTAAGGGCTAATTTATTACCTATGGCAGAACAAATTTCCAAATATTTCCCAAAATTAGATGAGGACTTGAATTCCGTTTGCGCTCCACTAGACTTGATCGCATCTCAATCGGAAGACGTGTTCATGCAAGACGGCGACAATTGTTTAACTCCAGTAAGTTTCAGTTCAGACATTAATACAACAGCCGCTACTAAGGGATCCACGAATACTACTGAATTTGTAACAGCTGCGATAACTAAATTTAAATGCTCATTTAATTTTTTTTCTGTCTAGGGAAATGATATGGACGATGATGAAGCGACTTTGTCCATCGACACCTGTTCATCTACTGCTGGAGATGAATTAGAACTGGTTAAAAGCTCCGTTCTGAACAAATCAACGATTTTCAACAGCGAAAAACGAGCACCACCTCGAATACAAAAGCAAATCAGTTTGTTCGAAAGCGAAAGAATTGCTGCTGCTGAGTCTAAATTACAGCCAAACACATCGAAATTAAATCTTAGACGGCGAAAGTTTGGAACAGTAGATTCCACTTTTTTGACGCAATCATCATCGAATGATGGCCTGTCGCTGGGCCGCATATTTGCGACACCAAAAAAGGATTCCAAAACTAAATCGTGCATGAATTTGAAAAGTTGTATTGCCCTGCATCCTGGTGCAGTTTTAGTGAAGGAAATGTTCATCGATCCTCCGAAACGTATTGCTAGAAGTTTTCATGGTAAAACCGGTCATGAGCGAGCAGGAGAAAATCAAATCGTAGACACTCTAACCGGAAATAACGGTCAGAAATTACGCTTCATTACCACTAAAGTTGAAGAAATTAAAGACAATAAATAGAGTTGCGATTTTATTAATAGATGTTAAATAAATGGTGGTGAATGTACGGAATCTTTTCTTTTTTGTCTTCTTAATATTATTTTCTTAATAAAAGGACATTTTCACTTCACGATACTTATTGTAAGAATATTAATAAGAATAAGCGAGGATACAGTAGTAAAAGTTTTTATTATATAGATTTCAGAGAGACACAAAACTTTTTCTAAATTCTGGGATCCATAACAGACTCTAGTGTGTAACTTCATATATTTAGCCTTATCGTCGGATCCATTCCGAACGGAGAGTCCAGAGTTCCTTGTCTTGATAAGGCTGATAACATCACTGAGCCATCAAATCCAGAGTGGTAAACCATGAATTAACCTTAAGCCAGAACATTTTATTATTTCCTACGAACGCTTTAAGATAGACGGAACTGTACCCGGTCCCAGAATTAATGTCAATACAGGGCCTATGGGGAACTACGTTGCAACATTATATGCATTTTATTCAATTCCCATTCTTAACAAATCAATCGCAATTCACGGTATAAATCCCACGAAGTGACACTTCATTACATAACGGCAATGGATAATGGCAGCACCATTATCTCCCAGCGAAAGCAAATTAAAAATAAAACAGATGAGAAGGTGGTTAGATAGAAGCGGACGCCAAAATCAAAAGAAAAATGGGAAGAGAGCTGTATACATAAAGAGACGATAATAACCGATTGTTTGAAGCAAGCAACCGTTTATTCCCCACAGGGCAACATCCTCCTTCTTAACTCCGGCGCTCTCAAGTAGCTTGGGCACCGCCAAAGCAAGAAAATCTATGGGAAAATCAATCGCACCTGTTTCGCTGTCTTGAAAACTAACAATTCGAGCCAGAGGCTCATGCGCTTTGCAGCCTCCACAGTCATCAGGAAAAGAGCTGCTCCACCAGCGTTCAAAGTAAATGCATTCTCAGTTGTTACCGTGCCATTCTTCCGCTGAAAGACTGCTGCCAGTTGAACGAATCGGTGGAAGTTAACTCGCTTGTATTCCTCGTCCTCAGCCACCACAATTTCTGATTCCTTCTTTTGCTGTATTCTAACCGCTGATGTTAAATGCCAAAATTGAAGTAAAATCAAAGTATTTAAAATGGAAGAGGGAAAGGTAATTTACCTTTGTATTGGCATAATCTTTTAATTTAACGTAAAATCTTGGCAATTTCCTTACCGCTCACTTTTTGACAACTGTCAAATATACACAACCATGGGTGCGTTCACTCAAAATTGTAAATCTGTTACAAGGTGTAAAAATACAACACTGAGTGAATACCCTTTGTTGAAAGAATTATATACCTGTAAATTACGAAAAGTGGTCGTACAGATATAAAAAGAGCCATGATTTCCGTAAGATTCTCCAGAATATATGTTTTAAAATTTAAAATTTGTTCAGCGAATTTGTTCCCCCCACTTCGAGCGTAACAACGGCGAAAATCCGAAGGATTAGAAACGAGAAGTGCTGCAAACTTCAATCGATTCAGCGTCTGCGTCTGTCAAATATTTTTGTAAATAGTTAAGTGGAATATCTCTAAGAATTTTGTCGTTAAATCGCCGATATTGAGTGAAATGGATCTAAGTTTAGATGAAATAATTAAGAAGAATAGAATTGGAACTAAGACTGTTAAGAAAGGGTGAGTACATGAAGTGGTTGTTGAAGAGCACAGTAGGTGGGTAAAAAGCTATATCCAGTTTCGTAGCGAAGAAACCGATAAAGTTGCCTGGGAAGAGTGCAGCTCGACCGATTGATGCTAGGAATAAAATAATCCAAAAGAATCGAGCAAAGATTCGTGATGCCAGGGAGAAGTTAGCACAGATCACAAAAGCAAGCGGAGATGCTCGATTGAGGCTGCAAAAGAAGCGGAGGCAACTCAGTCCACAGCGAATCAAGAGTAATTTCCTCACGAAGAAGATAAACTTGTCCAGTCCAAAAGTGAGTCTGCCGCAGCTGATTGGGGTACCGCGTGGTTACGTTGACTACGACAAAATGGACCCAGAGGAAGGTTTGTGGTTGCACAACTGAGAAGCATTAAGTTCGCTGTCTATTCACAGAATACCAACCGGCAAGTATTAGTCTGCGCAGAACTGTACAAAATGACATAATACCTCCGTTCGGGGCGTATAAGCCTTCCGACAGGGGAATGGGCTCCCTGTGGAATAATGATCCCTTTGACTGCTACGAGATACCCATAACTAGGCCTCCAGACGCCGCAGAACCTGTAAGCATTCATCGCCAGATAAGGAACATCTCCCCTGACATCTTACCGCCAAAAGGAATCTTAAGGTATATGACTTGTGCAGATTTTGTTGGAATTTTAAAAGTCTCCATTTAGATCGAATCGCCAAGCTAGCCCGCCATACCCGAGGAGATATATTCCCGGTGAATCTTCTCAGCTCTCTTATGAAATGAGATCTCGTCTTGAGCACGCCCCGGATCCGCATGTATCGATGGGGATTTTCGCAAATCCTCTCAAGCAACAGACCTCAACAACCTCGTCCACCGGTTTTCGCATAGTGGTTAGTAACTTGCATAGCAGTGTGACCCAAGGGGACATCAAAGAACTCTTCGAAGACATAGGAGAATTACATGAAGCGCGCTTAGTCCGACCTGGAGTCGCAGAGGTAATATTCAAAACACTCAAAGATGCCGAAAAGGCAGTCGATACTTATCATAATCGTCAGCTTGACGGACAACCGATGAAGTGTCTTCTGGTTAACCCGAGGGCTTCGAATAAGCCAACAGCACCTGCCATAAAGACTAGCAAGTATGTTTTGTAATGTTCAATCTTTTGAATTTTCTAACCCCAGTGTGTCGTAGTTCCCACTCCTCCAGGTCATCAAATAAAACTCCCCTAGAAATAGACATAGACGCACTTCACAAAGTCCTGTTCCGCAGACACTGAGAGTTCGGTTTGTAGATTTGGAAAAAAGTCAGTAGATGAGTTTTGAATATTTACACTTTAATAACTGAAATAAAATGTATTATAAGTGAAAGAGTCCAAGTTTGTTTGTTGCAGCAAAGTTCCCTTCGGACCACCTCATCGCACTGTCTTTGGAAAATATGAAGTCTCATTTTTCTGTCCTGTAGTGACGCCACAAATTCGATCCTCTTGAGCTGGTCCGACTTTAACAAATTATTGTTGAAAATCTGGTACTGGCCTCCAATACCAAGAAATGATCTCCCATAGAGCAAATCTCATGGGTGACTGAGAGATGTAGTCTGTCCATTTTTGAGCCGGGAACTGCTATTGTGTTGCGAATTTCTTATGTAAGCTCTTCGCTCCTGATGTCTCCAACGAAAGCAGTTCACGCGGGTCGCAGGAACTGACCAGATCAGGCAAACGGTCGGCACTGTCAGCGTGTAATCCCACGAAGGAGTGCCGATCGATAGCGGGATCTCTTGTGCCGTTGAAAGCACATCCAAGAAATTTTTACAGGTGAGTGCGCAGTGCGTAGAACGTATAGCGATCTCCTCGTCGTGAGGGTTATACAAGTTCATCACGTGATTTCCTTTTAGGGACGAACCAACCTGGCAAAAGTTGGTGCTTTGTTAATTTCAAATGCAAACTACAAATACAACTTCAAACTATATTTTTCAGTGTACGATAAAAAAAAAAGTTATTTTAAAATTTGTACAAAATTTTCACATTGCTATTCTGAGTCATCAAAACGTATTTTTTTATTTTTAGGTTGGCCGTCATCTTTCCGAGGATCTCGGTCACTTCGATCGTGCAATCCATGCCGGATAAATCTCCCAGCTGCTGCTTTGTCAAGAACTGGTCTAATTGTGTTCCTCTCGTAGATTTCTTTGTCTCTTATCATTGCTTGTCGAACCCTCGCCAGCTCATTTTTAATTCCGTGCTAAAATGAAATCTCTAATTAGTATAAATGCATTGTAGATTGGAAAAAAATCAATTTTAATGGGTGTACGAGTCTGCGAGCGAATCCTTCTTAGATTAGAAAAGAGTTTCGAGCCGGAAATCTTCTATTACTCTTAAAATAGAGCTTAGGAGATTTAAGAGAATTTTCTGAGGCTTTTTTTGTGGAATAGCCCACAATTTCCAAACACATAGACCCAAGGAGATGTGAACTCCAAGAGAAAGAAGAGCCCCCCCAGCGCTTGAAGTATAGTCAAGTCTCGGGTGATGCAAGGAGTTACTTCAATGTGTGGTTACAATTACAATTTCGAGTAAAATCTAATTTCTTTAATGCTAAATGTAAAAACTAGTGGGCTCCTCAATGATTAAAATTTTTTTGCTAATTGGCCAGCATGTGGCTTCATCGAATTATAGGAAATTTTGTTCTGTTACTTGTTTGGGGAGGGTGCTTAAGAAACTCCTAGACCTTTGGTATTATACTTACAGAATTTGGATCTAAGCCCTGTAGTTTAACATACATCCAGAAAAGCGAGTTTATTGAATAAGAGATGTAAAGATCGAATTTCACTTTCTCCTGTGTTGTTAATGTCTCATAGCCGTTGAACTCCACAGCATCTTTCAGGTTCTTTTCTATTTTGTTAAGCACTTCATTTATATTATTTACAGTATCTTTAAACTTGATATCATTCTTTAATTCTCCGAAATCCATTTTTTAGCCAAAGCTCGTGTTGCTCAGCAAGTCCGTCCGTCTGTGTTTACATTTGGAAAACTGTCAATCTTAATAAGTGAGGTTAGTAGGATAAATCCTGTGTTAAAATCACTTTTTGAAGACAGTAAAATAATCTGTGAAGCTTGCATAGAAACAATTTAAGTAAATTTTTCTATTTTTAATTAAATATTTTATAAAAATTGTTATAGCAAACTGAGGGCAAGTTTAACAGTGTATTTGCCATGCAGAAGTTGACAATTCGTAACAAACGTCAAACAGTTGTCAGTAGTTCCACATGAAATGTCAATAAGGTGATTGTTGTATCGCTAAAATGTTTAAGGAAAGCTTTAAGTATTACAAGGCAAAATGGCCAGAACCTGGCTTTAGTGAAGTTTTAGATTTCGACAAATTTCCGTTAAAGGTAACGCTCTTTATCGTAATTATATCTATAATTGGTCAATTACCGAAATTCTCTTCTCATGTATAGGGTGTGCAACAAGTTAAAGTCAACAGTTCGAATAAATGCATACCTTACGGCGTTAAATCTTTAGATTGCTGGGAATGTTTTGAGATATCCAAAAGAACAGGACTAATTTTCATAAAAAATCCATTTACATCACTTGGGCAACGATACTGGATAGCAAGATGTTTAAAAGATTATCCAAAAAGTCCTAATGTTACAAATCTAAGTCCAAAGATATACAGTGATGATGTTATGCAAGACTGGTGGTCTGCACTTCATGATACAAACGATAAAGAATTTAGAAAAAAATTGAAAAATTCAATGAGATGGACTACACTTGGATATCATCATGATTGGGACACGAAAATTTATAGCGAAGACAAAAAGCATAAATTTCCAGATGATCTATTCCATTTAAGTTCATTTTTCGCAGATGTACTGGGTTTTGGGAATTACTCGGCCCAAGCAGCTATTGTTAATTATTATCCCGTTGGAACCACATTAGCGGGGCACACCGATCATTCGGAAGTCAATTTGGAGGCACCACTCTTCTCTTTCAGGTAATTGTTCGTTACTCCAACTGCATTAAGAACAATGAGGCCTGTTCGAAAACGCAGTACTGCGTAAATTATGCAAAAACTACACGTGTAGTTAATTGCTTTACACTTAAAAAAGAAAAATTTTTAAAATATTTCTTAATAACTATAGCAGCAGATTGAGGAGACGGTAATTTCGAAATTGTAAACTCCCTGCAAATAGGTTAACTACACGTGTAGATTTTGCATAAGGCACGCAGTACTGCGTTTTCGAAGATGCCCTTCAACAGGAAAAACTTATGTAAAAACTATACATGTAGTTAATTTATTTCCAAAGAGTTTACAATTTTCAAATTATCACCTCCTCAGTTCCCTGCCATAGTTATTACGAAATACACTCAAACCTCTCTGAGTTGATATCGCATTTGCCAGGGAAAATCACTTATCTAGACGTGTACAGTCGACTGCAATTACTACGCGTGTAGTTAACTATGCAGAGTATAATATTTATTTTTTGACAATTTCTATAGTATTTAACAGACAGTATACCTTTTGCTTGAATCTCCATATCCTATATTAGAAAAATAGTTCTCGTTATTGGTTAACTACATGCGTAGAAATTGCAGAAAATGCATTTTTTGAACACGTCCTTATTGTAGAATAATTTTTATAATCGTGAAGGGAAAAACTATGTATGATTGGTCTAGTCCAAAACCTGGGAGTTTGGCTAAATAAGCAGAGTGCCGGACCCATTCAAAATCTTTCAAAATAGCAAGCGTAACCAACTTCGACTCGCTAAAATTAGGGAGACATTTGTACCAGGGAACAGTAAGGAACGTCATAAAGTCACCAGCTGAGCCCCGGTATGAAAACCGTGATTAGTTTCGAGGTATTTAATCAGTTGCGCGTTTAAAAGTGACAGGATCGAAGTAATTGCGATTGGTCTATAATTAGAGGGATCCCTAGTTTTCAAGTTTATCGCTTGACTTGGTATGAATGTTGCGAAATGAACCAAAGTCCATTTGAATCTATTTTGAGCCCACAGCAATTCATTTCCGCATTAGTTCAACTTAACTGAGTTAGCCAGAAACGCAGCCCCAAGTGATTTGAATTGGATTTGAATATTGCCGCTAGGGTATAGAGCCTTTCTGTTACGAAAAGCTCCTTTGAACGAAAAAGGGCAAAATTACCAGTATCAAAACACATGGTCTAAAAACCTTCATATAAAAAGACGTGATCGGTGGGAACACAGGGCTTTCTTTGTATCAGGGTTTGTGAGAGCAATCCAGAGAATTTTCGTAAAATGCGAGCGAAACTTTTAAACTCTATTTGTATTATTATGAAGCTTAGGATGTCGTTAAACATTAATTTTTGGCTGTTTCAGTAATATTTCTCACTCCAAATCCATTTATTCCCATCTATTGTGAAGGCTTAAGCAATTGGGTCCTTTACCTTTTCTACCAATTTCTTTTGTATAAAAGAAAAAAATAAAATTAATTATTAAAAATTGATTAATTACTTTGAAGCTTTGGGCAAACAGCAATTTTCCTGATCGGAGGTACGTCCAAAGAAGAAAAGCCATCTGCCTTATTTTTAAAGAGCGGAGATGTTGTCGTAATGTCCAAGAGCAGTCGCCTCTGTTATCATGCCGTGCCCAGAGTAATGAGAAGTACTAGAGAACCATGGAATGAACAAGAAGAAATAGGTATGTACATATCTTCCTCATAATAACTAAATTTCCATTTCATATTTTTCCATTTCAAGCAGATATCGTTCCAAATGATAATTGTGATAGTCCTCCAGAATCAAAACGTTTAAAACGATCAGAGAAAGACCTGTCCAGTATTGACTTAGATTTGTGGTCTAAATGTGCCGACAATAAATTTTGGACACCGTTTAATAGTTACCTGGAAGATTGCAGAATTAATATAAATGTAAGGCAGGTGTTAAAGGAAGGACAAACATCTTTATAGCGCTACAATAAATCTTGTAAATGTATTTCATTTTTCACTACTCCCTTGATTTTCAAAAGCTGGGCTATTTCAGGCCTTAAAGTGAAGACATTCAGTTCGTTTCAATATTTTCACGGAGACCCCTGTGGTTTGGCTCTTGATCTTGTACCACACTAACGGCTACGGTATTATAAAACAATCGGTAAAACTGCTCGAAATTAATTTTTTGAAGCTCTGCCTGTTCTGTCGTTCGCACAGCGTGCCTGTATAATTCGCTCATTAAACACATTTTGCAATTTTCTCTGCTTCTTGTTGCATTTTGCGTTTTAGTTTGCTGCGATTTCTTTTGCATCTCTTCACTTCTTTTTGGATTTGTAAGACAAAAACATTTAATCGAAGTCATCTATTTTTTTCCACTGCTGTGAAGATGAATGAGGCACCATTTAGGAAGAAAAAAGTGATTTCTTATCGCACTCAAACAAATTTCTGTGATTAATGACTTTGCAGTAATATGGCTGAGGTATGGAATTTGCGGAAGTATAGAATATGACTGGAGTGGGTAGTTATTTCTTTGAAACTGGTTATGCAATATCGATTTTCTAGTTAAATACTTGTTACTAACAATTAAAATCTAGGTCTAAAATTCTAAGTATCTAAAAGCTGAATTTAATGAAAGTATTTTGGTTTGGCTTCCAGCTCCAATGCATGGGGGAGAGCAAAGAAGATTTTATGAAGTTTAAAACAAACTTTATTCACTTCCTATTGAGGAACTTCATGCCAACATCTTTCTAACTTCTGGACATATTTTATTTATGGCCATAATTAATACGCAATTTTTGCACATATTGGATTACTATAGAATTATGTGAAAAGATTTAAGGCAGCGATCTATCTAAAATTGAATTCTATATCCATGTTGACCGTAAAATCTTCTAAATGAGGAAGGAACATCCATTTTCTCAACCAGCTGCATCATTAGTTTTTGTTTATGCGGAAATTTATCATATGCACATATCCTACTGCTCGTGCCCTGAAGGATTAGAGTTTTGAGTAATCTCGGTGCAAGTCGAGATCAAATATTTTATATGAGACGGTATACTCTTGTACACGTTTAATTCTGTTTAACCATTCAAAAACCTTACGATGGTCTGAGTTTAATTGAAAACGTGTTTACAAATTTGTAAATATTTATCATAAAGTGATATTACGAGTAATAGTTATTGTTGTAAAAGCCTTAGGAGGGCATCAATTCAGCACATTTTGCCCATGACATGGATAGGTCAAGTCTATTCGAATTTTGCCTGAGGTTTTATAAAATGTGTTCATACACGGGTAGTGTAATCAACTGGCTGCAAGTGTTCATAATTTTTTTCATGCTAGAAATACTATTTTCAATTTTTTTTTGCAATTGTTTACATTGCTAAGAGGAAATAAGTGATTCAGTAAATGCCTTATGCCTAATGTGCATTACAGTGAAAACTCTAGAAAAATTACGTGTTTATCTTTTTACTTTTGTAAAGACGATATGAGGTGGACGGGGTTTGATCAGAATATCAGAAGTTGACCAACATGACTTTTGTGTTTGAACTTTGAAACCAAAGAGTAAATAACTCCCCACGCCTTACAAGCGTTGACAATCTGATTAATCAAACACAGTCTGGAGAAGACAAAATGCCACAAGACCCTAGTAGAAAAAATAAGGAACAAGGTAGAATCGAAAGAGAAGCAATCAAAGTCAGGGAGTCAGGTAAGAAGCTGCCATATATATCGAAGCTTGTAGCCAGAGGTTGGATGTAATTATACTTTTTTGGAGCGAATTACTTTTATTTATTTGTTGAATATTTTCAGTTCTTAATTTCGTAAAGGAATTAATAATTAAAACTTTTAATTCCTAATTACAAAAAGTAATTAATTCTTTAAATATTTGAATCATTATATGAATTTAAATCCTTAGAATTGGGATTATAATAAATGAGGGAGTTATAAATCACAAAAATTGCAAAACTCATTCCTTAAATAATTTATTACATTTTACTTCAATAAAATATCATGAAAATATAAAAGTATACCAGCATTTCGAATTAAAACTCAATTAAATGTGAGATTTTGTTTAAAATGTCGTATCTAAAACTGTACCTCACATTAAAATTCTCCTGTTTCTTTGATTCTAAATATTTTGAATAAGTTACATAAAATGCATTGAATTCAAACAAAATGAAGTAATTTTTGTAATTTATAATTCTTGCATTACTAAACCACATTTACTAAATTATTCAAATAATTTAAACATCTAATTCTTTAATTAATTTTAGTAATTAGGAATTAGAAGAGTTAATTCTTAATTCTTTTATATAATTAGGAATTAATCGTTGTAATCTTTCCTCGGAATTGTAATTAAACTGAAATTTATTCCAGAAAGGAACCTACTTTTAGTAAAGCTGTTTTTGCGGAACGTTGTCTATAAAAATCAGACATTTGGTTACAAATTATGTGTATGAAGTACTGCTTAAGCATTAAATTAGATTGGTACACAGAGTAGCATATTTTTACTAATCTGGAGCAGGATTTTTATTACTTAATTACATGTTAGGTAATAGAAGTCCTAACGAACTTAGATAGGAATAAGTTACCTGCTGCTCCTGGGTTTTCAATCCTGCTCTATACTTCTTTTGTGGATAAAACTCCAACTTAACTCTAGAACTACATTGACATAGTCCTATTTTATTTGCATTATCTTTATTTCCAGTAATTAAAAAGATTAAAAAATAAAAATTAGATAAACTACAATAAAAATGGCAACACCTTTTTGCAATTTTCACTTTTGTACACAACGAATAAATCGTTTTGGCCGAAAAAGTGACAAATATGGCTGCGTAATATGTGTTTCATGCACTGGAACTAAATGGCACAAACCAAGAAAATCATAAATGTTTATTCCGATGATAGCTGTCCACCATAAAAACGACCTCTTTCCAGACATCTGTAACGGACAAATAAGAATCAAAATTCAAGTACATTGGAAGGATAAGGGTAATGTCCATTAATTTCACTTCCCTTAACTATGTCCTTTGCGCGAGGACTTATAAATTATTCATGACGACCTCAATCTAATGATTGAGGGACAAAATTTAAGCTAAAGGGTAAGATTTATTCCATGTCAATAAAGCAACTCACCTTCTTCATCTTGGGTTTGTTTGTTCTTGACCCTGCCCGAAGAGAGTTTTTTTTTTTACTGTGCCTCTTGTGCTAATGAGAAATCTTTGAAGATAAATCTCACAAAAAAAAAATTCGAAATAAATTTAATCTCAAAAATAAATTGCCTTGAATGAAGAGCAAATTCTTTCTCTATTGTCCCCTGTTTTTGAAAGCTGTCATCACATTCAATTGTTTCAGATAATTAGATTAAAAGTGGCGTAAAGTGGTTGGCACAAAGGAGGGATGCACACACGTAACACGTAATACGCACCTTTTTGGATTGTGATGGAAACGACTATGTACACAACACTCCAGAATCCTTTTCATCCTTGTTATTTTCAACAGCAGAAAATATAAAATCTTGACCTAAATTATCAGAATAAATCCTTTTTCTAAAATGTCCCTACAGTTGTTCGGTACTACGAAGAAGGATCTAAAGAAGCAAAAAGTGGTCTATTATTTATGGTGGCTTTTAATAAATCTCGGGTTCTTTAGGAGAATTTATGCAAATGTACTGGATGATTATTTTATAAAAACTTACTGCACAGAGAAAAGCAACTCTCTTAATTTACATACATAGATTTCCCTTGAAAAATAAAAAAAAAGTGATTTTAACAAATTCCCCTGCTGTCTTACTTGCATTTTAGTTCTTAAAAATAAATTTCTTCCGCAGGGTTGTCTTTCTTTCGGGAGAACTTCTATCTGAGGGTTGAATATGTAATGCCGGCTGCAGAGGCGACTTTTTAACTGCTTAAAATTCACATCAAATGACACTTTTTAGTTTGATATCAAACTTCTTAGGGCAAGATCTTTTATATGGTGGTAGGTATCCTTCTTGGGTTTGAAAATTCTTTCTTCTTAATTGCTTCTGTAGCTCCTTTAGGGCAAATAATAGAAAATGAGGTAGAAAAGCTCTAGTAAAGATTTTACGCTAAATGCATTTCATTAAAGAAGAACAATTTTAAATCGTTTGAATGAGATTCTTCTGTTGCAAATTCGAAAATAGACAAAAGAAATTTATAATATTGAGTCTCTTTTTTGCTATTACCCTTAAAATTATTGAAACTCCGAAGGGAGAAGACAGCATAGTGTTTTAGATGTGTCAAAGGAAACACGATTCACTCTATCCTAAACGAATACTTTTGAAACGCTCTCGTTTAAAGAACTTCCTTGTGAAGAATTCAAAATGGCTAGAAAAACAACTTTCTCTTCCGGCTGCGGTACATATTGAACGTGGCAAAAAATGACCGCAACAGATGGTGAACAAACACTGACATCTTCAAATGTTCTGAGATAGAACAAAAAAACGAAAAATATGCACCTCGCGTATTATTAATAATAATAATGAGTTTCCCTTTTAGTCCAAAAGGGTGGAGCCAAGAATCATTTACCTATCTCCGTTAAGTGTTCACACATACCAAAGAAATGTGTTAAGATTAGGCTCTCTGACAAGTAATTGTTAGTAAGTTAACCAAACAGGTAGGACGGATGGTCACAATACTCTACGAAGGCGGTTCTTAAGTGTATCCTTGGGCAGATCCAGGTCAAAGTGCTCCCCAATGCGGTTAACCGTCAAACACATGCGATTAATAGGCTCATTCTTATCGTAGTTAGTCTTGGAGAAGTTAATATGCAGTAGCAGAACATCCCTCAAGCAGCGGCCATTAGATCTAAAAGAAACTCTACCTAGAAGCTCCGCGGAATCGATATTACCGTTCAAGAGCTGGTGAATGGCAACATTACGACGTTCTTCCAGCGAATGGATATCATTGATGAAGGAGAAAATTTTCATATTGTCAGCATAAAGTAAGACATTAAAATGCCTCAACAGATGTACGATATTGTCAAAGGAAAGTACAAAGATAAGAGGATCAAGATGACTACCCTGAGGTATCCCGGAAGTGGTACTTCTGATAAAGATAAAGAGTTGAAAATATTGCTGGGAAAAATAGACTACCAAAACTATCAAGTGTTGACAATCAGCAAATTATTCGCAAAGTTAAACCAAATCCACAAATCCGTGTACTTGTAATAGCAGGGGGCTTAGCTGAAGCTAACACATCCTGCACAAGTACAGAAATAGTGCATAGAATTCTATAAAAAGTTGGGTACAAAAACAGTCACTAGACGAAAAAGTTTTATTTCCAGGCAAAATCGAAAAAAAACAGAAAATAGAATCGTTTTCGAGTGATTTAAATAAATTTTGTCCAAAACAAAAATATTTGATCAACTTCACCAAATTTCTAACACAAAAGTTCCAACTCAGGAATTGTGTCTAGCTAGATTTGTGATCTGGACCACTGTGCTTCGCCAATGACCTCAAATGTTTTGTTTTGGATTTTGCCTAACGCGACAATGTAGTATGTCCTGGATTTGGATGTAGTATAAGCGCTAGGTCAGATGGAGTCAAGTATTTCTTGCAATCGGTGTAGGAAGTCCAGAGACTTCATCGCATTCGTATTCGAAGTCCAATTGTTCAAGTTAAGAGAGTTTAAAATAATTACGACGATCATTGATGAAGAGAGATGAAGGATGCGATTCGCCCTGCCGCAGGGGGGAATTTTAGTAATGTAATGTCGGTGAGTGATCCAATCATGCGTGCTTGAAAACTATCATTTCCGTGGAAGCCAACAATGATTCAAAGGAGTGCAAGAGTGAAATCAAGAGTACTTCCATCTGTAATGCTGTGAATTGGATTGGAGTTCATAATTAAAAGAGTAGGGGAGAACATAGATTCCTGCGATACGCCATTGATCGTTAGAACATAAGATCTTAAATGTTGTTTTCACTCACTTATGTTCGTACTAAGGAAGCAGCACTTTTCTTCAAACTTTAGTAGAAGCTAGTAAGTTTTTTATACATTTGGAATAGCTGAATTTCAACTTCCAAAACGGTTGCCAATTTTTCAAAACTATATTTGTCTGAAATATCTTTATCTTGCTGTTTGCTTATTTCGCAAAATCTGAACAAACACACATTTTTACTTCTCGACTTCATTCTCTATGTTTCTGAAAATTTGTAAAAATAACTAAAGGCAAGTAATGAAAAAAAAAATAATTAAATCATTTTTTATCCGAAGGAAAAGTTATTCTATACAATAAATCTATAGATAATTGGCTGACGGAGGTGTTGCTTTGGCCAACAGGCAAAAAGCTTCTCGAGTTATAGAGCCCAAGAAGTAAGCAATCATCATGCTGTACGGACATTGCGAAATCCCATAAAATCGTACCTGGTAATTTACAACTGTCACCCAAGCAGATGGAAACTATAGATAAGACCTTGCAATTCCTTGTGGAAAATATTGATAACCATAAACACTTCCTCAGTTGCAGAAACGGAGAAGTTATTCGAAACCCATAGGAAAGTATCCATCTACTAGGGTACCAGCCGCCATACGTACTACTTACAAGTACTACCAGGTTGTTGAGGAGAGAAAGAAATGAAGGAGTTAATCATGACCAGATCTTAGCTTAGCCGTTTGGTTTAGAGGAGTAGATACATTTGTGTGCAAGGAACAAAAAAAATGTCATCACCATCATCGTCGGCATAGATAAAACGGCACGATCTTAGGGTAATTAAATGAGCGTCTTCGATCAGATGTCATGTAATCATTCTGGTGTAAACGTTTTCATTTATACTTCCACCGTCAGTGTATACGTCCCGCAGAATGGGAATGGGGATGCGGACCTAATCCCTTGTTCATTCGCCCTAAAATGGTCAGCACGTCAAGATATGTTTTAATTAACAGATATAGCTGCTTAGCGTCGAGTTTTAACAGAAGATAGCACTGCTCTGATATTCGTAATTGCTTGGCATTTAGACTGGGCAGTAAAAATAATAAATCTCTGCATTTAATGGATCGACCAGCACACGAAGATTCCTTTGAATTGGCCATAAGCATGTATTCGGGTTGAGATTGCCAGGAAATCAGGTCTCAGGTCTCCCTATACAAAACTTGTCATACCTATAAACATGTGCAGGAACTAATCGATTCTTTGAGCATTCCTCCGCTTCGAGACATGTCTGGCAGCACTTTATACTTACCCGGATAGTCAAATGCCCGTTGTCCCCCATTCCTCCTATGATTGCAAAAATACCTCCGACGTCTCTGGGACAGAAATTAATTGACTTCCAGTTCAGTGAGTTCATTGATAGCTTTGATTGATGCTCAAAAGAATTTCGGAAATATCTGATCAGGCGATGTAGGCCTTCGGGGTGGATTGGTAGGGTCCTCACTAACCTATGTCTTCACCTTAAGGCAGCTTATGCGTTTCCAAGGCAGGCACAGTGCACTACAGTGGATTCACTGGGCGACTCTATGATGTCGTAGCAGGTAAGGAAACATGACACAGCTCTGATCAGCACTTGTAATTAATAGGGCCGACGTCAAGGGGCTAAAAGGTACTCATGCTCGTTTTGAGTTTCTTAATACGATGTATGACATGTGTCAGTGAATTGATATTGTTCGAAGATAACAGGCTCCGATAAATGCTCTGGTGACCAGGAAATTGTTTTCCTTTAACAGGTGAACTTTGTAGGAAGTTTGATGTTGAGGTCTTCTCACGATTGTGATTCCAGTCAATTTCAGTCAGTTGTATAAGGCCTGGCTTTCTCCTTAACTTCAATTAGTAAAAAAAAAATTGCGTAACTGAAGCCTATATAACTCTCCTATCCTTTCCTACAACTCCAGGGTAGTCTGCAATCTCGTGCAAATAATTTGTTACGAACAAAAGTTATAGGCTCCTTTGGAGCGGCAAATTGAATACCTATGGGTCGTGATTTGATGCTGACCTCGGTCGTTAAAAGAGGTAATCATCATAAAACTCTCATATTTATAAAATTATTAACATGTGATAATGAGATCAATAAAGTACAAAGAGCGCAACATAAGAGCACCAGGCGACCAGCAGGCTCACAACCTGGCAGGACGATTTAAGTCTTTCAATTTCCGCCATGAATTTCGCATAATGATGGGGCCACTTAATGCGGAGCCCTGGGCTCGAGTTGGATCGGGTGATTTATGCATTTTCATTTGGTACGTATATTCCAAGTGGTCTCCACTGGATCTCTGTAGTGCTATATTGCAACACTGGGGGGACGGATAGCATGTGGTTGGTTGCATTTATGTATTTTGCTACTCCCGATGTTTTATAGTCGCGTGATATTACCATTTGGAATAAGTGGAGCTGCTTTAACTTATTTTTCGTCGTGAATTGAATAAATTGGAGCAGGAAGACCCTACTTCACATTTAAGTAACGTTTGCAATTATGGCACAGAACCAACTCATGCAAGTCTCATTTAGATTTGCTGAATAGTGTGAATGTTTTTGCAACGGAACCTTAAATTGCCGCATTTTATCAAAATGTTAAAGACTTGTTTTCTTAATAAAAGTCATTCCTCGAGGTGTTCTTTTACCTCCAAGTTCTCACGAATCAGAATATGTTATTGAGGGGAAAACGAATGTGGCCATCTGTGAAGCTCTTTGCTTGCATTATTCATGTTGAAGAGCTCTCTAAAATTACACAAATTTAGAATACATCAAATGCAGAAATGGGAGAATGAATAGAATAGATTTGTTGTGGCGAATAACTGGACAATAGCCAAAGAATCTTACATTATCGGCTAGGCTAAGAGAAAGAGTTTTTTGTATCGAGGCGATGAAAAATGGATTTATTTTAACAATCCTAAACGCAAAAAATCATGGGTGAATCTAGGCCTACCATCAACATCACAAGCAAAATGGAATATCCATGCATGGAAATAAGGCTTTGCTTTGCATCTAGTGGCATCAGAAGGATGTCGTGTATTTTGAACTTTTAAAACCTGGTCAAATGGTTACTGCTGATCATTACCGGCAACAACAAATCGATTTGAGCCGAGCACTGAAGGCAAAATGCGAAGAATGGTCGAAGAGCCATGGCAAAGTCATTTTGCTCCATGACAACGCCCGACTGCATGTGGCTAAACCAGTCCAGGAAACATTGGAAGCGCTAGGCTGGAAAGTCTTACCCCACTCCGGATATTCAGCAGACATAGCACCTTGTTTCGTTCGATGCAGCACAGACTTTCGGAACAATGCTTCAATTCCTATGAAAATTGGGTGGTCCAATGGATTGACTCAAAAGATCAGAATTTCTTTGAGCGCGGTATCCGTCTCTTGCCTGAAAGATGGGCGAAAGTTGTAGCAAACGACGGAAAATATTTCGAATAATATACTCCTATATTTTGATTTTCAAATAAATAATTACTTTTTGTGAAAAAAGCGGCGGTTTCATATGCACACACCTAATACCTTGCAGTTCCATGGTTCTTTCGAACGTGGATATGGCTAATACCTTTTATCGTTCCTTTCTTGAGCTCTTTTTGCATAGAGTATCATAATCTACATTTTTCTTTATGTTTTTTGTATTAATAAATTCGAAAATTGAGTTTTGCAGATATTTTGAAAAAGAAATTGAAGAGTAATCGATATCGTAGGGTTTCTCATACTTGAGTGGAAATGAAACTGATATAGGTTTTAGAAACTAGCAATAAATCGAAAAGGAATCAATTACATATTAATTTAAAAATTTCTGACAAATGGAAATGCTTTGATGGGGTGGAGATCCATTGGGACCCATAATTAAAAGTGCTAATTTGTCGGCGGTGTGGTTGCAAATCCTGGTAATCCTCAAAGAATTGTGAGTCGCATCGACGATATGCAGCTTAAAGTCTTGTCTCTAATTATGCGAAAAATGTAATGCTTGGTCCACTGAAGTAATCCTAGAAAACACTCAAAGAAAACCATAACGTTCGATTACCCCTTGTCAAGTACAAAAACATATCCTTGGGGAAAATATTTTATGAGTTTCACAAGTTAAATGACAAGGATATAAATCTAAAGCGGTGACGTCGATATATCTTGAAGATATATTAATTAAAGATCGTGATCGTTTCCTTATTGCCCCTTTCAGAACATCGGTAATTTCGATAAGACATGGATTAGTTGACTATAAAAGCTGGTCACGCCCGTATTTGGTATGTGTGCAACATTCGTCGAAGGATGTTATTTTATTGCTGCTAGACGCTATACCTGTAAGGGTGCTTTGATTACCATTAAAAGTGAACTTAAATTCGCCACTTGCTTGGTTGCACCTTGTGCATTGGTAGCTGGCTAGTGGGTATCTGATCAAACTAATTCACTTTCTGGAATGGCATCCATTGGGCCCGAGGTGGTTTTCATTTTTTCCAAGTCTCCCAGATAAGAGCAAGCTGAGATTCGATTAAGTCGATTTATGATTTATTGGAGCTCTCAGGACGTAATTGCTTTACCTCAATACCTGCTGGTTGTAGCCTAGCAAGTTAGTTACCCAGCAAGCAGTAAGGGCAGTTGCAACTAGGTACAAGGTACAAGCGTGAGAACACATCCAGTCCGATGTTGTGTGGGTGCATGGCATGTTTTGTTGCGTAAATTTGGAATTGTTTTCAGTTAAATGTTTTTATGGCAAACAGGTAGTTTAATAAAACACCGGTGTTTTTGCAGTCATGATGTCATGGGCCGTCGAAGTGTAATTTCGCTTGGCGTCCTCGTGGAGGAGCGTGAAATATCTGTGCGCCTTCGGCTATGAATTCTAATTTAGCTTTAGATTCGCATGCATCCCATTCACTTCACCCTCAAAGCAGACAAGTTGAAGTCAAAGCATAAACAAATCTCGGATAATAATGAACCGTTCGCATTGACTGTCTGTCAGTCTGTCTCTCTGGTGCTATTTTTTCATATTCGATAACCGCTGTGGTGTTACTCGAAATTGATAAAAATCGAAGAATGAAAGATCCTCGGCAAAAAATAGCCATTTATTGCGGTGCGGGCTCCTGTCGACTCCTCCCTCCTTACTCCTGTATTCGGCATATGTATAAATGCGTCGACTGGGCAGATGGCTCTGGCTCTGAAATGAACTTAATTCTGTTCCTGGGGCGCTGTAGCGCGTATGCAATGCGATGATGTTGCCGGCTCGTGATGATGTTTTATGGCCGCCGGGTATAGTCCTGCGAATAACCAAACAAACCATATTTTAAAACCACGTGAAATTAATTGCCCATTTAGATATGAAAACAATTTTTAATGAGGCAATTTTTATTGTGTCGAAACGTGGGTGCCGGGGTAGGGTAGGTGACAGGAAATCCCCTTTGCAACAGTAACACGGCATCGAGGATTTGTTTGGTAGGATGGACTCCTACGGATGGGCGGAATTTTCGCCCAAAGTTTTGAGGTTCAGATGGTTTTACATCCTCTGAATTCTGGTGGTGGCTTTTAATGAAAATCATTTTGCGTTTGGGCCATAATTAAGTTGGTGTAATTTTATTTGTCATTAATTTTGTGATTTTAAAGTGAATAAATGGTGGGGACTGTAAAATTATGTTAGAATTACTCGATTTTAATGAGGGAGGAATGGTATTCTTTCGAGAGCATTTCAGTTTTAAAGATAACTGAGTTTTAATGTTGTTGGGGCCGGGAATGTAATTTTCAGAGCAATTTATATAAAATACAATATAAAGGATGCTTGAGTAAGGATGAGTTTATGAATGGTATTGCAGATGTAAAAATTTTATGAAATAAATAAAGTCTTTAAGCAATAGTCTCGTAATACCTAAAAAAATTGTCACAAGGTCGCATTTAATTTTCAGTTGAACAAAATCAAGTACAAACTCCCAAATGTTTCATTTAGAGGCGAAAGAAATGATTTTGCATATGTTGACTTTGCAATTTTTCCTGGAATCATAACTTACATAGTATAATAGAATTTTATTTTGCAAAAAAGAACACTTAAAAACTTACAGAATCCCTTCAAATTTTGGAGATAATAGGTATTCAGTCTATCCATGAATCAAGCAACTTTTTGATATCTTCAAAAGAACTGAAGTGCGGGGCAGAAAGGTGGTTCTGCATGGATTGAAACAAGTGGATATCAGAAGGAGCAATGTCTGATGAATACGGCAGGTGAGGAAGAACATACCATCCGAGCGACATGTAGCCAAGCGTTGTCATGATGAGAAAACACTTTTTCGTGTCTTTTAGAATATTCTGGTCGTTTTTCTTTCAATTTTCGGTTCAGCTGCACTAGTTGTTGTCAATAAAGGCCCAACGATGATGGCGCATACCACCATATGCAAAACGTAAAAATCTGATTGAATGTTCTTAATGTGTTTTCTCTGAGAAAGCTTTTACTTTTAAATAGAAACTCTCACGCTGATGACCGAGCGGCCTGAGGCGTACGTCTGCAGATTTTCCTTCTCTTTGAGCGTGGGTTCGAATTCCGCTCAGGGTGCGACGATTTATCTAGGTACCTATGGTTGAGGCAATTTTACTGACGAGAATTGTACTTCCGAAGCCACTGGGATGTTGCATAGTAAAAAATTTCATACCAAAAAGATTGTGGCTCACTTGCAACATTTATCAGGTTAAAATTTCGCAATCTCCTCTTCCCTAATTTCCCTCCACCAACAAGCCGATGACGGATAAGAAGATTATAAACATTACGAATGACAAATAACTGGGTGACGAATAATGCGAATGAAATCTAATTGCGGATAATTTATAAGGCGAACAAGTGGATAAAAGATAAATATTTTATTCGGATGATTTATTTATCCGTTACTTCACTTCACTTAGAGACCAGGTCCTAATAGTTATGAATGATGAAAAGATTAGTCAACTACTCAATCAGCTGAGGGTTTTGTCAGATAACTTCTGTAATTGTAAATGACTATTGAAAGAGTAACAGTCGGAAGGCATCTACCAGATTTTGAATGGCAAAAGAGAAGATAAAATCAGAAAATTACGAAAATGTTCCATGAGGAATTTCTACTAACGAGAACACAAAAACTGATATGTGCACTCCAGAAGTCACAAATCCCAAGAAATGACGTAGAAGTATTCTCCAACATTTCATTATTACACCAAAAAAAATCGGAGATTGTGGTGAGGTCTGGGCAATCGTTACGCATTTATTGGGACACTTAATGATCCGTTTGGTTCAATAATTCCTTTAAAATTGCTAGTAAGTACAAATCTTCTTATGATGCCGTAAAAAAGCAGGAAATTAACTGCCAGAATGTCCCATAATTACAGCTTTGATCAGCAGTAATCACTATGTTTGCGACCCGTTCTGAGCCGGCGACTAACTGATTTCGTCGATTAATTTTTCAACTTGGACGATGATATCCGTTGACGTCTCAATTAATTGATTAATCGTGGGGCTGGTAGGATTTTAATATCTGGGATTCCTCGCGTATATCAGCCTTAAAAGCTGATTGTTGATTATGCCATCAGGGAGTCAATCTTGTTGCAAAATTGCGTCTGTTGCTTTCTCATTGATGAGAAATCCTTGGGCACCCCAATCACCAGTATCCTGAGAGCTCTGCCTGACTGACGGTGACTTTCCGTTGTGGTAGGAAGGCGCCGATAAAGACCGTACTGGCAAGGGCGACATTAAATTAATGATCGATGTTATTTGCGCATTAAATAAAATTAATTAAAATCTTAATTAAACTTCTACGTTGCCAGTATAGATAAAATTTTTCGCATACATGACGAGCCAGTGTGGTATCCACCAGATATGTTGACGTGCCGGAGCCGATGAAGGGATTTTTGTAATGAATTCGCGGCAGTTCTGCTCATTTCCAGGAGAATATGCTAAAATATCATATGCTTGTAAATCAAGAGCAATTTGATTGAATATGAGGAAGTAAAATGTAAACAGCGAGTGCCTGGTGTTTAATGATTTGATGGTGGTAAGCTGATTAGTTTCATTAGTTGCATTGAAGGCTATTCGGTTGTTTGCCCATGCCTATGCCTGTGCCCGTCATTTCGTACGTGATTCTCAGATATTGCAGCAATTTAGCATGGTTGAGGGATATTTGCTTTCGTCTGAATCCCTTGATTCACGGCATTCGATGAATTTCCAAATTGCCTAAAACCAGACTAAAGTCTTGGTTTACGGATGGAAGGATGCTGTTTTTGTTATGGGTAAGTAAACCACCACTTTGGTTATTGTGTTCAGGATTTTTTAACCTTATTTGCTGATGGTCATAAAATTCATAAAAATCTCCTTTCATTTCCTCACTATTCATTGCTAGCACTGGAAAGAAAGCTATGGAGTTTCGCGTGAACTTGCAGATCTTCTCTATTTATTTCAGAGCTATTTCAAAATGAAGTATCCATGTACATTTTCTGGATGTCCTGTGCTAGCTTAATTAATGTTCCATTTCTGCAATGTACGTAACCGTTAGTTGATTTAAGCCTCCTTTTATGCACCCTCTAAACTTCTATATCCCTATAGTGAACGAGTGAATTTAATTAAAAGTTCTATATTCACATTCTCCATTAAATTTTCCCCAGCAAAAGAAGATTAATGAATAATCTCAAGATAAAATTGCCTTCATAACGAAGACGATAGATTCATTCTTCCTAAAATCTCCTTATCGAGAGTCCAATTGCATCTTCTTCTAAAGTCGATGAGGGCACTATGAAAATCCTCTTCAGGTTAAATTTTAACTACTTCCTAAGAGGATTAAAATATGAGTAAAATTTGAATTCCAATAAACCTCTTGAACGGGGCGCTATCACATAAGCATCCAAACTCTCGTCTCCCAGCACTATACGAGTCCATAACGTTGACGTAAAATTTATGGGAAGCCAACGAAAGTCTTTCCGACTGCCCCGGATAATATTCCTGTCCTCTGGACTAAAAGTTCACTGAAGTAGTAGCCAGAGGGCGTGAAGGTTTCAACGAGGTTAACAGATACCTTAACATTGTGTCGTATAGAAAAGGATTTTATATGCCATGCTGGCAGCATTACCTCCTATTATTCCCCTTTATGGTCTTCTTATAGAATTTTATGCAGGATTTCAGTTCATGCCAGCAGGAAAGAAGTGCAGTCGGTTCGCTTTTTACTCCTGGGCGGCAGTATAGCCCACAAGAACATTCCTTATGGTCTCCCCAATTATCAAAGTCGAAATTTCAATAAGGCTTCATCACACGCAAGAATTATTAGCCAATTACTTCGATTTATTTGTTTAGCAGCATTAAAAACTGCTAAGTAGAAGATGTAGAAGACGTAGCGCAGGAAAGATGCATAAGGGAGGCGGTGCAGTCACGTAGCATCAATCCGCGGCATATTCAGTTGCAAGGAACCTCAGAAACAGAAAAGGCTAAGAAAAAATGTGGCATGAGGAAATTTATGGTCGCAGATTTTAGTGTGCGAACGGGTTCTCAGAAATTTCGTAAGGAAGCAGCATCCCTTCATCATTTTGATTCCAGGGAGCGTAAACAAATTCGTGACCGACAAACACATTTATAGCAATTGATTTTCATCAAACTGCGGAAGTAAATAAACTCAACTGTCAAATTACCTTCTTGTGCCCCAGAAAATGAACAAAACTGAATTTTCCAACTGAGTTAACTCCTAAAAGCGACTTCAGCTATTGCGAATTAATTCATGACCGAATAATCAAACAAATTACTGGTCTGATCTCTAATTAAATTTCAAGAAGACAAATTGGCATCCTTCCTTTCCCCCAATTAGCCTGAATACAGAAAACGTTCCGCGAAATTTCGGAGTTCGTTGGTTGGAAAAAGGCGTTTTCTTTAAGAATAGTAAATGCGTTGCCGTTGGTAGGAAAGGGAAATTTATTCGCAGATATTTTTAGATAATATAAGAACTGAAAATTATTAATTCTGGCTGGCCGTTATTGGGGGAGCATTACAGAGACATAATTGCTTTTACGGCTGTCTTCTTACGCTTCACCACACTTTTCTACTATTCGTGTAACTTGTGTCGCACGGTACAAAGCCCAGGAATGCTTATTGGAACTGTCCAGGTTGAGAGACGAATTGACATGTTGGCGCGAATTTATTAGCTACGCTGGCCTTTTCTTTTTTGTTCGGCCAGTCTTTCAAAGCAACAAAGTTGCGGTCACCGTACCTGTATCTGCTTTGATATGTCCACCTGTCACTGCTTATGATTTACTTCGTCGTGAGTTGACTGAGAGGTGAGGAACTTTTCAATGAACGATTAGATAAAATACGTTACATAACAAATAAATAGTAGCATAAATACAAATACGGCAAGTGCAAATATCTCCCAGGTGTTTTGAATAGCATTGGTTTTCCACGTTGCAACCCTTGCTGCTTCTGTTCTTCTTCATTTA
>QYTT01081969.1:19761-32047 GCA_006980735.1 Dasypogon diadema
TTAAAAAAGGTTGGCGAATTACACGTTTTTTCGATTTCTGACGTTCCGTTTGAGATGGACATGATGAGTTTTGCATGCTTGCTCCTCATATATTTTTCAAATTCACAAATACCATATATATTTCTCACCCGCTTTTATGTTACCAACATACAAAATTAGCTCTTATGCATTTTTTTCTTTCCAATTTTTAAAATAGCACACCAAAAAATCTAATGTTGAATTTCACTTGCATTTTCAGGGTTCACTTTATTGCAGTTTCTTTGACACTTTCTAGCAGTTCCTCTAAAAAGTTGTTTTATTTGACAATTTTGGGTTAACTTGAGTTAACCCTTTATAGCAGTTTTCGAACCCCGAGTTCAGCCAAGGGTTCGGTCGGTTCACTACTACATACCTATAAAACTGACAATATGAACACATAAAATACCTACCACTATAACCACAAAACTCTAAATTCATGTTTCATTTACTGCATTTTCAGTGTTGAACCCTGACTTACCCTGAAAATGCAAATGAAATTCAACATAAGATAAGAGAAGGTAATTACAACAAAAGAAAGTCCAATCAAATATTAGAAGCAGGCGAATCGGTACAAATTTGAATTCTTGTTGGAAGTGTCTGAAGGCCTACGAAAAACTGAAGTTCAGTCATGATCAACACCATTGAGCTCCTCAACATTTTTTTTGTTCAAATTTTATATTCTCATTACTATCTTCTTAAGGATTTAGTCAATTTTAAACTTATCTACATTTAATAAACACAAGGAAGCTATTCAACGCCAATTTTAATCTCATCTGATGCAGCTACTACGAAAATTTAATTCATTTTAATATAATAAATGCAAAGTCCTTCATAATTAATCTGTGTCGTGAACTCATACTAAGTCATTTTTTTTGTTTGTGACGATAAGAAATACTCGGAATGTGACAACTCGCGATAATTTCTGGATGAAGTCATATTTTGCGTGACCATTAACCAAATATCTCTCACAAGCTGGTACAGCGTCCATTT
Organism: Dasypogon diadema; assembly: GCA_006980735.1. Classification (NCBI taxonomy): domain Eukaryota; kingdom Metazoa; phylum Arthropoda; class Insecta; order Diptera; family Asilidae; genus Dasypogon; species Dasypogon diadema. The sequence continues at coordinate 20,770 of QYTT01081969.1, forward strand.
ACGATGCCGCTTACAAAAGTTGTATGAGCACGTGTCAATCCATTTTAGCTTGGAAATATCAAAAATTGTGATAAATGCGCATATTTTACTGCGATAAATAATTTAAATGGACAGATAAATTTATAATTGATGTAATTTCTTTGACCGCAACAAAATACTATCTGGCTTTATTATTTTCTTTTTATTTTTGGGAGTTATTTTCCAATGTTCGTTTTCTAGCATGTATTTCAAGAGCATGAACAACCTAATTTCGAATTGTTTTTTCATGTGGCTTTATTCTATGCTATTTAAAAACGGATCTAATTTTAGATCACTTTTCAATAAGAACTAACTTTCGTTTGATAAATGTTTCAATAACCCTAAAATTTTCTTAAGACGTCATTTCCATAAATTATGAATCAGTTCGCATTTCTTCTTATCAACAGTTACAATGCAGACAATTTTATCACTTCTTAGAAGAATTCGACTACTTGAAATTACTCCTTCGAAATAGGACAAGACGCAATATCACGCATCCAATCCTCTCAGTCCTAATTACCGCTGCTTATTAAATCAATTTAAAAATTATTAATCGCATCATTTCAAACAAATCATCGACTTTTGAACCTTTATCAGAAAGAATGTCTAGAGAATAATTTCAACGCTAAAGAAGGATCTATATTGCATGCACTAGCACTTATCTTTTCAATTGGCCTTCAGGGTCGGAAAGCAAGCTATTTCCTGCATTTTACATGATGCGTTCACGCATCATTATCTGTAAAAACATGCCCTTTTGGCGTTCAAAGAAATTTGTCTGATTCTCACGATCTCAATGTACTTTTCAGGTTCGTACTTCTGCTACGATAATCCAGGAGCACTGCAGGACAACTTTAGAAAAGACTTTAATATAACAGCGACTCAATTTGTGTTGCTATATTCAATTTACTCATGGCCCAATGTGATTCTATGCTTTATCGGGGGCTTTTTAATAGACCGGGTCTTCGGAATTCGTATGGGAACCATTATTTATTTATTTATTTTGCTAGTAGGACAATTATTCTTTGCTGCTGGTGGTATATTGGATGCATACTGGTTAATGGTAGTTGGTAGATTTATTTTTGGGTAATTTATTTTTAAAACATTTATTGCGTTATTATTATATTCCGATTTTTTAGTATCGGGGCGGAATCTTTGGCAGTAGCTCAAAATAACTATGCTGTTTTGTGGTTTAAAGGAAAGGAACTCAATATGGTGTTCGGATTACAGCTTTCATTCGCCAGAGTGGGAAGCACTGTAAACTTCATTGTGATGGAGCCAATGTATAAATATATTAGTAATTTCTATAAAGGATATCTTGCGACTGGTGTTGTACTTTTGTTAGCATCGACAACATGCTTTATGTCATTTATTTGTGCACTTGTGTTAGGTAAATTTTCTCCAATTGAAATTAAGAAGGTAATATATAAGATTGTTTTTAGGCTGGATGGACAAAAGAGCCCAACGCATTCTTCGAAGAAATGATAATCCAACTGGTGAAGTCGCCAAATTAAGTGATGTTTTCACTTTTAAAATCACCTTTTGGATGGTGACTGTGATATGTGTTGCTTACTATGTAGCGATATTTCCATTCATCGCTTTAGGAAAGTAAGTATTACAAAATTTCATTAAGCTTATACATATAAAAGCACTTTTTGTTTTAAAATTTTTCACTATAATTTTATTGTATAATATGTGGCGATATACGCTAAGCACGACAATCTGACCTTACCGTAGAAAGAAGTATGACATTTGTATGCCACTCCTCCTGGTCCATTTCTGTGTTGCATGGTTGATGGGACATTGCGTGCTTGTGGTCCGTGTATTTAGCAAGTCAAAAGACTATATAAACTCTAGTGTTGATACCAAACAGTTCAGCTTTCTGTGCTGCATACCTCTCCGAGCAATATGCCTGCTACAGTTCTACAGCAAAGCCGGTGGCAGAGTTAGTTGAGGCGCAACTTTGAAAATTTTTTCCTCTCTCTTCGATTCCTACAAAATTTATACATTATGATTTATTTGGGTATCAGTGGTTACGGCAAATCTATTGACGAGAATTGTACTTGTGAAGTCACTAGGCAGTTCACAATAAAATTTCAAATAAAAATTGTGGCTTACTTCAAACATTTTTCATGTTGAAAAACCCTAATCTCCTCTTCTTTAATATTTCCTTCTGCCTAAGCTGTGCTCTGTGCATCGTTGTCCCCTGAGCTTAGGCACTATACATATATTTATGCATTCTAGGTATCAAAAATTCTTCAAGGAAAAACTAAAAAGCTATTTTCCCCGCTTTCATGCGGCCTTTTCACGCGATTCCTTGTTTTTTCGCAGTTTTTAGTCCGGTTTATTTATACCGATACACCGCGTAAACATAAACAAGGACCAGGTGTTAATTCGCATTAGAGTTATCTACCTGTGGTTCGCAGAAATAGTAATCTAGACACTCGAAGAAATAAAGAAAAAATTAGAACATACTATCTTCATATGCTTATCTTTCTTTTTCATTACAGATCCTTTTGCAAAATTCTTTTCCTTTAAAAAATTCACCATTCCTAAGTTAGCCCTTAAGTAAAGCGGTATTTTAGTGGATTTTCATGGTGTATTTCGCTTCATTTTGTATGAAATATCCGACAACAAACATTCAAAAAGCAGTCATTTTTCACCTCTAGGACGAGAAAGATCCTTCTCAGGACCAAAAAGACGAAATAGGTGCTATTCAAAAAGCATAAGTTTTCCATGGCACGAGTTTGAAAACACAAGCTCTTATATCCTCTAGGAAAAGGAAGGTCCTTTTCAGGATAAAAATTGGTGCTATTCAGAAAACGCAAGGTTCCCATATCATGAGTTTGAAAACAGTCTTTTTTTTAACCTCAAGGATGAGGAAAGTCCTTTTCAAGAGCAAAAAGGACGGAGAAGTCGAAAGCTTTTGTGTTAAAAAGTTGATTTGCTCACCATAGCAATTAAAATAAACACAATTGTAAATAAAACTGTTATTACGATAAATTGCAAGTTTATTACGGTTTTACTTACCTCGGGTTTGTTTAAAAAGAGAAAAATAGAAGAAGAAAAATAAACTCTGTACGGCATGGATTCGAACAGGTCTTTTGAGCTTTCATAACTCCATTGGTAAAAAAACACAGCTATTACGTTCTTTCGCTCGCACCAAGCAAACAAAAACTTTGGTGTAGTTTGGTGCTGTTTTGTGCTACACCAACTTTGCAAACGAGAGAACCTACTTTTTCACGTGAAATGTATCAGCACCCGTGTTCCGTGAACGTGTATTTCTCAACACCTTTTAAAGTTGGAGCTCTAATTTAAACTTTTACAAATTATTGGAAGGCTTTTCTGTTAAGGACCAATATATGTGCATATAGTAGCATAATGCACCATTTTCTAGATTTAAGTGAGGATAGTCAACAGATATTTCTATTAATTTTGATTTTAAGAACATACAACTTTTGAAAGAAATAAGCAAATATTATTATATTATTATTATGTTATATTAATGCTATATGTTTTTTACAGGGTTTTCTTTGAAACGAAATTTCATTTGCCTCCTGCGCAAGCAAACACTGTCGATTCTATAGTTTATATTATATCCGCTGTGGCCAGTCCGGTATTTGGCTTTATAATCGATAAATCTGGACGAAATGTTTTCTGGGTATTTTTGGCTACACTGACCACAATTGGATCTCATTCTCTTTTAGCATTTACCCTTTTGAATCCATACGTTGCTATGGTTACAATGGGACTATCATATTCCATGCTTGCTAGCAGTCTATGGCCACTTGTAGCTTTAATCATACCAGAATATCAATTAGGAACTGCTTATGGCATGTAAGTATTGATGGAGATTTGCATTTTTTGAATTTAAACATTTTTTCTGCAGTTGCCAATCAGTTCAGAACTTAGGTTTGGCTGTGATTTCAATAATATCGGGACTAATTGTTGACAAGAGTCATGGTAACTATCTATGGTTGGAATTATTCTTCCTGAGCTGGTTAATTAGTACGTTTGGTTTGGTGATATTTAGTGAATATTTTCTTAGAAAATCCTTTTTACAGTTGCTCTACTAGCTACTATTGTTATCTGGATATACGATAAAAAAACTAAGGGCAATCTTAACATGTCACCAAAGCAACGGCAGGAACATGCAGATGAAATGTAAGTTTACCAAAATCATGGATATATATATCCCAAATTTTAAAAATTTTTAAATTTAACAAAGGTATGAAGCACTTTTTGAAAATGGAAGAAGTAGTATAAAGAAGAAGTACAAGAGGTATTAATTCTTCCGTTCTCAGAACACTATACTCCGAATAAAGAAAAGAAGAGACCACCTTTGTTTCACACTGTTTATTGCAACTAAACCTCTGCTAAAATATTCATAACTGACTCATTTATATTTAAAATTTTGCAAACCTTCACAATTATAGTAAACGAAAATACATGTGAATGTCTCAATTGCATTCATTGAAGCAAACAGAAAAAATTATACAGTTGAATTAAAATTTTTGGCTATTTACTACATTAAATTATATATGCATTGTAGACTCTCTTCAGTTCCAACTTCACTTGTGATTATAATTTCTATTAATACAACATATTATTTACATTTACAGTACTGCGACTGCTACTGCAAGCTTAATTGGTAGCGAATCTGTAGATGACATCGGGCCAGAGGATATTCCTCCAAATCCAGCATTGAGAAATCGTCTGACGAGACGCGAAACTAGAGCAGAGAATAGTGATCAAGAGCCTCTTTTGAATCCGTAGGAATATGTTTAGGATAATTTTCAAATCAAATTGTATATAGTGTATATGATGATAAGTGTTGCAATGAAAGCAGGTTTAACAATTTTTGTTGACACTTCCATTTGTTAATTGTAATGTCGATCATATTTTCTCACTTCGTAAATAATTATAAGACTAAATCTCATTTATTAAGTGACTTGCCGTGTTATTATTATATTGTTAGGCAAACCGACTTTTGTATGAGAGTATATTTTTTTATTATTTTACAATTTAAATTTATTTTATGATAGTGATAATAAAATTTGTAAAGATGCACATTATAGGAAACGAGTTTGGCAGCTTGTCCTAAATATGAATCAGTTCAATCTAATTCTTCCACAACATAAAATCTGGGTGCACACACGGTATAGAGAACACAAAGGTATGGTAAAGAGGAAAATTATATTTGGCCCGTCAGAGTTCTATGGGAATTTTAAATTATTTAGGAATTCAATTAGCATATTTTTCATTTATTTCTTTGCAATTATGTTCCACTGAGTATACTGAAGCATATTTCATTCATGATTAATTTTAGCAATATAACTAAAAATTCCTAAAAATGAAAACCCTGACGTAGTGACTTCGTCACTGTACCATTTCCGTGGAAATTTTAAATTTCATAAAACTGAGAAGTCGTTCACTTAAAATTCACTTTTTAATCGCTATTTGTTGCTGGTGTTGATATCTCTATTTATCTTTATCTGTTTATGAATTATAACTCATTCCTGATACGTACGCCAACATTAATATAAAATTTGATCGCTTGTAGTAAGCACACCAGAGAAAGGGGATATAAATATTTACTTTTTACGGATTGTTTGGATAATTTGTCCTTTTCACCACATTCCACCATCGACTAGAGATTTATAATTTATTATCTGTTACGAAAATAAAAATCCATTTTTAGTATAAATGGTTAAAAGTAATTTCGTTTTCGGGCTTTGATCTGGTCTGGACTTTAACTTTTTACTCTTTGTATTTTGAATATTGTATGCAGAAAGGTATCCAAAGAGACGACTTCCTAGTTTGGACACATTTGTGAATACGGACAGAAAACTTAGCGAGTATAGAACTTTCAGTGCGCGAAGGATTGACCAAGGAGGGCGTTCACAGCAACGACGTCGTTTAGACGAGAGAATAATGGACCTTATTAGACGGGATCCTACCATCAGCATCAGAAGAATTGCAGCAAGACTACAGGAGTCGTCGACAACCATCTGGCGAATTCTGCACGAACATCATCATTATCCTTTTCATTTTCAACCGGTTCACAAGTATTGGAAGAAGGTGACTCAGTTAATCGATTAAATTCTTGCCTTTGGTTGCGCCAGGAACATCGAGGGACGGAATATTTAATTTCCATAATCTTCATGTATGGTCCCAAGAAAATCCTTATGAAGTAGGGCATCAACGAGGGTTTAAAACTAACGTTTGGTGCGGCATCGTTTCTAATTATCTAATGGGTCCATTTGAATTACCAACAATTAACGGTAATATTTATTTAGATTTTTTATGAAATGAAGTCGAAGATGCGTTAGATGAAATTATACCATATTATACGAGAAAGTCGATGTGGGTTATGTACGATGGAGCTCCTGCAGACTTTTCTGTGCAAGTGGGTTAACCCACGGTACAGAGAATACAATCCATGCTTGGCCCGAGCACTACTTCCGCCATTTTTGTTTACGTTACGTCACGGCGGCAAAGTTCTCCATGCATTTTAAGGAATTTTAGGTTATATTGCTGAAAAATGCTAAAATTAGTCATGAATGAGATATGCTGGGGCATGCTCAGAGGAACATTACTGCAAAGAAATAAATGAAAAATATGTTTAACTACTCATTTAATTCGAAATTACTTAAAATCTCTATACAACATTTGCCGTGGTGACGTCGTCGGCCGAATGTCATTTTTCCCTCGAGCATACCTTGTACCTAAAAACCTTGATATTTTAAAAGTCAAAAAATCGTATGTCGATAGGATCAGGGCATTCGAAAAATGAAAATTTGGAAGTTTTATAAATGTCAAGCATTTGTAAGGATTTAATAATTCTTCGTTTGGTACAGAATTTATGTGTACACCCTGTCGCTTATGTGTTTGTTGAATGTTTCAGTCGAAAAACTGAACTCGCGCTTGTCAAATTTTACAGAAATTAGAAGGTAATTGTTGGCAGATTTTTGCGTTTAATACTCCTAAAAACCTTTTTAAAGTGAAACTAAGTGATGACTGTAAAAAGTGCAAGAGGAATTTGTACCGAAAAAAGTACCACCTTTGCGAATTTCAGTAGGTTACAGAGTGATAATCTAAGTGGACTGTGGAGATTTTTCTTTGTCGATTTTATTTCTTCTCGTCTCTCTTTGCTTCATTTTACATCTATCAGACGAAGACAGCAGAAGCAGTGCATGAGAGATTCCAGTATTTGAGTATGTCGCGTCGGAAAGTGCTATTTTTTTTGTCTAGATTTACAGTTGTAAGCCTTTCTATTCGACTTCTCAATGTGCGCTAATTAAATCTAATTTTCAAACGAAAACAATGCACTGGGACAGTCATGAAATGCAAAACGAAATTAAATTAGCGCCTTGTCTGCCTCCGCAGTTTACTATGTGAATTTTACTAATAATTTGTGATAATGCCCGCCAGGAGCCTCTTCCATGCTTAGTTGTAAATGCTACCTGAATTTGGAATAAAGGTAATAACAGTCTTGGATAAATTCCTCAATCCTCATGCAGCGGAAAAGTGCGCAAATTGCCCACTCCAGAAATACCACTGACAGTTTGGTTTGAGATGGGGATCGGCAATCAGCTGATCTCATAAATTCAGTAGCGTGGAGTAGGCTGAAAGAGGTGGCTGTGTGTTGTATTCAATTTTCAATTATAACGACGTGCAATGCCGTAATAATTGGAGGTACCTTCACATTTTTGCGGATTGACTAAGTATTCTAAATATGGATAAGCAGAAAAAATGGAGGAGTACTTTGGCTGAGCATGTGGAATTATCGAGCTCACGTCCTTAATTTGAATAATTAAAACTAATTAGGTAAATTGCACTGCCTAAATGATGTCTTGTTCCAGTTTCTATGTCAGCAACTGCATGAAAATATAAAGTAATGAGATTGGTAAAATTTCATTTGTTTGTTACCCGAAAGCATCGCGGTTTGATTATAGAAGGCGATGTAATGATTCTCCAATTCGCAAGGGGAAAATGTACCCAGTGCATCAATTTATCTGAAGTTAATCTCCAGTGCAAGCTATCGGCAGCGCATTGCGTAAGTTTAGAAAGAAAGCGTTCCAGGAAATACTTTTAGGAATCCACTTATGGAATTTGTTACCTGAGATTTTCTTTTCTAGCTCTTGAATTACTTGTCGGAGAAAGGTACTACCGCTGAATATTAAACGTATTTTGCATGTCTGGCTCATTGTTTAGAGATGTGCATAAATTCGCTAAAGATTAATGTAATTTTTTAAATTGAGAATTAATAATGATATTTCATGAATACTTTCTTGAAAATAACTTTAAAAAACTTATTTCAAGAGTATTTCGAGAGTATATTGAAGGAAATAAAGCTGAATGTTTAATTCAATATTTGTTGCGAATTATGATAATCACTAAATAGCGATAATGTGCTCCTTTGCATTTTATATATTTGCGGAAGATCGGCGTATGGTCATTGATCTTATATACTCTTGTATATATGCAATGCCCAATACTTTTTCGCAATGCTTGGTAAGGTTAATCTGCAGTATTACAAGAATTGTGTACTATGAAATAGGAAAGATAGCAGTTTCTGCAGCCTACTGTAATTTCTACGCGTGAAATTAACGTATAAAAAGAAATTTTTCTGATCATAGTATTGAAATTAATATAAAAGGAGTACTCTTAAATATTATTAATATTTTTTTTAATTTCCTTATTTTTATAGTTTACTACTCGCGTAGAAATTGCCTGTCCAAGATTTTAGTTTCTCATTCGACTGCAATTTCTATGTATGTAAATGAAGAAATTCTTCGAAAATATCGATAAAGAGTACGTCTTGTACATAGATTTCCATATCACGAACAGAAAAGTAATCTTTCATATACTTACGCTACACGCGTAGAAATTGCACTTGACTGCAGAAACTGAAATCTTGAAGCATAATTCCATAATCTCTGCTGTTATTTCTCAGAAAATTGCCTGTCTCCACTTGTATCCAAGGATCAATAAATTCATCCTGAATTCAAAAACAGGAACTAAGAAGCCTGTTTACACTTAATAAATTTGTTCTTATTGTTTTTCCATGATTCCTCTTTTTATCAAAATAATTGCTGCTTTTAGGATTTTTAGTTCCATAGCTGCATATTAAAAAAAAGCAAATCAGAAACTTATTTTAAATAAATAAATATCAGTAATTGTTTATAATAAAATAAAAATAAAGTAATAGCGCTGCGTATTGAAACAGGAAATGGTATAAAATAAAATTACTGGAAAATTTAATTAGTATGTGAAACTAGTATAGGGGGTACTTTGTGCGGGAGTCATTCAAGATGAGTAACACGACATTCCAGTGCAGTGTATCGAGAGACCAACCCACCCACTATATGGATGTTGAACGACTCACAAGCGGCACAATACATTAAACACGCTCTTTTAAATCCTTGCTCTTGTGTGTCGCTATGTATCAGTGTTATTAGAATTATCGAAGGCAATTTCCGTTTATTGTAGTAAAAAATTCCGTATTTTGAGTAATTTTCCATATATCTACACTTCTAAATCTTGATCTTTATATTATAAATTTTGCAAAATATATGCAACAAATTAAGCATAAATACAACACCTTTTTTAATTAGGTTTCTAGTATACATTCATACGTAAATTGCCCTTTCAAGTCTTTTATTAAATCGGTGCGTATCGGAAAGAAAAGCTTTTAAAAGACTTTCTCAAAATATTTTTGTAATTTTCAAAACTTTATCACAGTTTCCTGGGATATGAACAAAATTTTCTCAATAAAATATTAAGCTTGAAATAAATTATGAGTACCGGGCAGGGCAGCCCAACGGCGAATTGAGCAACCAAACAAAAATGCTGTTCAATGGAAAAGATTACAAAGTGGCACAGCGAAGCTTTTGCCAAAATAACAACCGTAAATTTGGGTGAAACGTTCCCAATTTTTCCTTTTCCTAGTTGGCAATACTAAACTGCGAACGGCCAATAAATAGAAATGACCGAGCAGCCAAATTTTTCGCTGCTCGCAATTTGTATAGATTCAATCCGGAAAAGATTGTTTGCGTGATTATTTTGGCAATTTATTCGGGAAAAATATTGAAGTCAAGGAATACTGCGATGAGTGTTTGAAAGCCATACACCGACCTCTAATAAATGGACTGCTCGATTTGCTATCTCATGTGGGGCCAGTTATCCAGGACACAGAATACTTATTAGAAACGAGAGGGAATGTAGTTCCATCCTTTTTTGTTGTTCGGTATCTTATGGGTAAAATTGGCATTTATCCTAGACACAGAATGCTTATTCTAAAAGAGGCAGCAATACAAAAGTGGTGCCATTCAATTTAATGCAGTTTGAGTAACATGCTCAGTCCATATTATAGAGGTCGGTGAACCCATATAGATATTTTCCTAGATTTTTTAAAGAAAATAAGCTTCTTAAAACGTAATCTCCGATTCGAGCGGATTCAATATTGGACCACAGCTACAAATTTTCAGTATACCAACATTTTTAAAAAGGTCGTCATATATAATTTCCGTTAATTATTTTAAAAATCTCCATCGTTGACATAAAATTTACACAACCAAATTCTTTCACACATTCTGCTATTAGCTTTGCCGCATTTATAATTTCTGCGCTAATCCTATTTTAATGTCTTAAAGGAAAAAAAGAAAAAAACAACAAATATGTCCATTAGGATTAAAAAGGTGTTTTTGGCGTTAAGCCAAAATTTGCAATTGAGGACTCATATTACACGCAAGAGCAATTAACACGGCGAGTATAATTTAAAACAGATTTATAAACAAAAAAGAATTATGCAAATTTATAATATGAACAAACATTATGTAAAATAAACTTTCAGCTTGGGTATCTACTTCCGTAATAAAAAGTAATATACATACTGCATACATATTTACCGATTTCCAATTCTTATATCACATTAAAAAAGCTGTAGGCTATTCAAAGACATTAGCAAAACAGTTTTTTGCACACTAAAATTAACCCAACAGGGGCGTATGTTTTCCATTCATAGGTTTAGTGACGCCCGAATACGAATCATTACTGGCAGGCTACTATACACACCGCTGATAAAAGTGTGCCATTAAAATTTCTGCACACACGACAGTGCGAACGTTTTATACAAATATTACTGAAGTTTTAATATAAATGGACGGTATGCCTACTCTAAAATTTGAAGCCATTTTTGGGCAGTGGATGAAAACGTGAACACCTTTCACGTAAAATCAAATAAAGTACTTAGTTACGT
>QYTT01081969.1:34263-78001 GCA_006980735.1 Dasypogon diadema
GTTTTATACAAATATTACTGAAGTTTTAATATAAATGGACGGTATGCCTACTCTAAAATTTGAAGCCATTTTTGGGCAGTGGATGAAAACGTGAACACCTTTCACGTAAAATCAAATAAAGTACTTAGTTACGTCCATTATTAACAGAAATTTCCATCCACAATTTAGATTATAAAATCGTTCAAAAAAGACTTATTGAGTAAAATAACAAATTTTCTTAGTGGTTAATTAATTGATCTCTTCCTTAACCTCAAAATATGGAACTGGACTAAAATTTTCTTCATTAAATTTAAGGGGAAAAATAGATGTATTGTTTTTATTGTTTTCTATATCTATCCTTTGTATCTTCAAAAATATATTTGACATTTACCAGACAAGGCAAACCCATTAACCAGTGAGAAAGAGTTTTGATTTTGCTGGTCTTTTTTGAACGATTTTTGATAGCTCAAGGTATAGGATAGTTGAAGACCGCACAACTTCAACGATTTACGTAGCGGTTTTGATGGGTTAAAACACTAGGAGGTTTTGGGATTGAATGAATTTTATTATTCTAGTATGAATATTTATACATAAAAAGTGCTTATGAATTAAGTTGCAATAAATTATGTTGAAAGAAATAATTGGAACACGGGCCGATAAATCAGTGTGGTGTTCTAGTTGATGTTCTCGTGACCTCACAGCTTTGCAATATTATGCTGAGAGGTGCATGTTGCATATATCGCGTGAACGATTTTAATAATTTATATTGCGTACCAAATTTTTTTTAAATATACATATTAATATTGATAATTGAGTAAGTAAATGCTTTTACCCATTTTAAGTAAAATGTACACGTGATAAATAGGTTTTCATCCATTGCCCAAAAATTGTTTCAAATTTTGAACTTGACACTCTGTCCATTTATATTAAAACGTCTGTAAATTCAGTTTTCTTGCAAAATGTCAAATTAAATTTACAGTATGCAAAGGATGGATATATAAAATAATATATCCAGCTATTTTTTGTCCTGTGTTTTACGAAAATGCTTCGTCTATTTATACTATAACGTCAATGGGGTTCACCACCTTCCTTGGAAAATGTCAATAACATCTTACGGCATACGGTATACAAAGGATAGATCATATTTTGGGTTTGAGAAAGAGTTATATTTTGATGCACTTTCCTGTTTATTGGTTACTGTTATCAAAAATGTGAAAACATTGTAAATGGTAAACAAAGAGGTAATTTACGCACTTCAATTTATTTCCAACGAACAAAATATGGATAAAGGCACATTTACTAAATGCCATTTGCTAAGTAGGATATATCAAAAACATATGAAATATTTCTATCGAAGATTATTTGGTAAATATTTCAGTCTTCTGTTTATTACTTTTCTTTTGTGTTGTAAAAAGAGTGATTGCTTTTTGTGTATCATAACTTTGCAACATCTAAAATGAGTAAATATTTGAGTCTAGAGAACTCAACAAAGTTATTTGCCAATAGCTGAAAATTTCAAGATAAAAGAGCATATAATTATTTTATTCTTATCGTGTAATTTGTAAATGCCTTATTTCTGTCTACAGAGAAAGCAACACGCTCTATTGATACATACTCCTTTTACACCTCTAAATTTGATAAGAGTACAAGGGGGTTCTTGTAGATGCACCTCTTGTGCTTAGTTATGTGCGATTTTCACTTGAATACATTTAGATAAAATTTTTCGACCTCGAAATCCACGTAAAATGATCATTGTTTACTTTCTCTTAACAGAAGTAGTGATAATTTTGCCTCTGTATTTTCGGATATCTTGATAAAGTGCTCAACTCATGTAACTGATGCAAACATACAAATCGCAAGTAGTCTGGCTCCGATGCAAACGAACACGTTTTCTAAGTAAAAATAAATGAATTTCATCGGAGGTTTCTAAGTTATTTCGTATAGAGTAAATCCACTTAACGGAAGTTTCCTGCTAATTCAGTCATTGAGATTCATGCATAGTACGAGCTATTACAATTTTTTCCTCCATAATTGTTCTTGTCGTTGAAAACTAATCGTTGAATTTTTCTTTTTAGGGGGAGGTGCGAACGAACCGTACTCTTGTGTGCAAACAGTTTTTGTAGGAAATTCTTTTACACAAGTGCTATATTCAAGCAGTTTTCAAGATAATTTAAAGTATACAGTAAATCAAAACAGTAAAAATGTCCCAAATAGGACGAACAGTGAAGAACTTAGAGGCGCCACGGCCACTTAAATCACAATCGCGATCGCCGATAAAAAACTTTATGCTAATCGAAGACATTATACAACTAATTGAAAGCGTGGCAATGACTTTAGCTTCTGGAATAAACAATCCCGAATCAATGGCTATGTTAGTACAAAACTTACGGGTTCATGGTCCTCAGTTAGAAAGTATTTCAAAAGATACGTTAGATAGAGCGTTTGTTACTTTTCGTAATGCCTCACAAGATGAAAGACTGAACATAATGACAAGACTTAATTTGCTCGAACTAATTGAATTGCGGGCAAAATCGTGGCAGGACGATGGTATCAATACATATTACAAACATAAGGCAACTAATGTTGAGGTGAGTATTTATCGTTATATATTGAGTAGATGTAAAAGTGGTGCGTGATTTTTTTATATTGTTATAGCCTGAAGGCGGAGCAAGTGCAGTAGCAATGATTGATCAAACACTGATGAGCACCTCCCCCACATCAATGGCTGGAGCAAATGCGACACATCTTCTCGGACCGGGAGAACTCATTCGAACATCCGGTAAATTCCCAAAACCTACGAAAATACCTGGCAAAAACTATTCAAAAGATGAAGTTGTTATCAGAAACGCCGATTCTGGAAAAGGTTTGTGTTCCATTCAGTTTTTCTTTTAAAAAAAGCAAATATTTTGATCTTGTTTTGATTTTATTTTTCAAAATCCTTTAATTTTTATTGCTACAATTAAAGTAATGGGAATTAAGGGGAGACGTGTCCACATGATTGAGGAGTTGAGCGAAACAATAATATCCTTTCAAAGAGGTAAAATAATACAAAAAAAAGCAGCACAAGATTTGTAAGAATTACATATATGCGTTTAATAGTAAATAATACTTGAGGGTATGCACACTAAGCATATTAATCGCATCCATAACTTCATAGTTTTTTTTTATCATTGACTATAATTTGTGTATGTGATGACAATGCACGCTGCTTATTTTCCTTGTTTCTCATATGTAACTCATTTCTTAGGAATTCAATATATCTGTGCTAAAAATGTGATAATCCCGGAAGTAACAGGCTTGCGCTTTATTAATGTCACCATGTCTATCGATGATATTTGTTTGTAACGTTAAAATACTGTATGTGAAAAATTAAGCGAAACTATTAAAAAACATAGATGAGGAAGCTTTAGTTTTTTTTTCAATTAATACAACAATAAAAAGTTAAGGTTTCATGTTAGGAGCAAATTTCTAGCGAAGTAATTTATCTATTACGGACGAAAGGAAGGCGGTTTTTCACTTCTCTGTTAGATCATGCAGTACCTTCATAAATTATTTTTTTAGACAATATAGTGTGTTTTTCGAAATGCATTGTGCGATGCAGCCTTAAACATTGACTACGTATATTCGATAACTAAAGTTGGGCCTTTTTTTGTTTTTTGGGTGTCTCTTGAAACAAGGGCTCTTGACATCCGATTGGATTTAATGGTTCAGCGTTTCTGCTATACGCCAGGGGTTATATATTTGCACTTAATTTATACTATGCTTTTTATGTCTTCATTAGTTATTTGTCTTATTTTGAGTTTACTTTGTCTTGTGCGTTTTTAACTTTTTGAATAATCTTATTTTTTAAGGATGTTCAATTTTCATGCCTCTGTTTTTTACTTGGGAGTTTTTAATAGAACGACAAGACATTCCTCGTGTTTATAAATAGATCCAAAGTTTAAGAACACACGAAACCTTTCTCTGATTTGAAGGAAAGCCTAATCTTTACCTCTTACTCAACAGCAGCATTAACTCATTGAATACTGAATTTTTTGTTATTGTAAAAAATAATATTTGGGCTTGCAAATTCCAAAACCTTTTACCAAATTCCAGTGGGTGCTTTGGGGAGTTCGCTAGGAGCTCTCCACAATTGTAGAAAAATTTTCATAAGAGTAAAAAAAGCTGTCTTTTTATAGATAAAAAGATAATAGCTTTATTTACATTTTATCAAAGGACTACTGGCTTTCTATAATTATTATTCCTAACTAATTTCAACAATAATAAGAAAAAAGTCTGTTTTGCTGTATAAAATCGAACATTTAAAACGCAGATCTCACTTGTATTTAAATATCGCACTCTTTATGCTTCGGAAAAAAGTTAACAAGCTGAAAGTAAAATTGTTTTATATCCTAAGTTTTTATAATTTTTGAAAAATAACAGTACGTACAAGTAATCCAAATTGTAAAAAGCTTTTTTATAGGGTATAAATTATATCATTATAAAAGCTCAAAATAAGTTAGTGTCCACAAATGTGGACGCCAACATTTAATGAGCTAAGAAATCGCTTCTCCTTCTAGCTCCTGAACGTCTTTATATAATACAAAAACTCGATATTAAATGCAAAATGTGTTAACCACTTAACTTGGAAATTAATCGAATGAATGCGATAGTCATATGCGACTATTTAATTTTGCAGTAATTAACCAAATGATATTTTGAATAAAGTAGTAAAATGAAATAGATTATTCTTTTAAATTATAAAAACATAGAAATGCACGTTTTAGTATTTAGAAGGTACCTTAATAAGATAGATACGAGCGACGCAATATCTAGCTAGCGCTTATAAAGTTCTCGATTGAAGAAATTATAAAGGATTAATAGTCAAGGTAGCATGTTGTATTTGTTGTTACTTTCAAAGGAACCAAAGTTTAGGTAGTTTTGCGCTATGCTTTGCTCCTTTTGGGAAACTAGAATCCTTATCCTCCAGATGGAATCCATACTTTTACTAACACTGATAATTTGGGTATGTTTGAGGAGGATCTTCCTGTACCTGGAGGTAAAAAATGAAAATGTTTGCAAACTTGCAAAATTTGTAGTTTCGGGATAGCACGTTTTTGGTCCTGGAAAGAACCTTTCTTGTCGTAGAGGTGAAAAATGGTAGTGTTCCCGAATTTTTGAAGTCGAAAACTTCCGTTTTCTGAATAGCACCTTTATTGTTCTTTTTGGGCCTTGAAAACTACTTTCCTCGTCCTGGAGGTGAGGAATAGTAATGTTTTCGAACTCCTGACTAGGAACATTGACCCCTTTTGGATGCAACCTTTTTCGTCACTACAAGAAATATGGAAGACCGGTAAAATCATCAGACCACTTATGAGGAACGTGCAATCCACTTTAGGTCCTAAGGGGTTATCACGTGTGAGAGGCATTATTCTAATCGAAGTAAACAAGTGTTTTTTGTCATTTAATTGAAAAATAGCTGGATTTAAATGTAATACTTTGCTATGTACATAGTAGTAAAAAAATTCATCATCATCAAATGATGAATGTAATTGAATCTGTAATCCAGTTGGTACCTTCATCGTACGAGAATTAGTTCCAGAACTAGTTACTAACGCTGGGGTGTATTGTATTCTGCAGCATAAAAGTTCATATTGTCTATTGGCTGGCAGCAATGACCAAGTTCAGAACAGCTTTTTGACACTTCTGCCAGCTAACAGAGAATATGTTCTAGTCAGTTTGTGTCGTTTATACTGTCAGCTTGGATTTTGGTCTACAACCGGATTCTAGTTCAGATTTGGAACCGTTGCATAAACGTAGTCAATGTTTTAAGAGTAAATTATCGCACTTAACAAAAACAGTAGGGAATTATTTTAATGATTAGGTAAAATATCTTAATATTATTTTTAGTGATCATTATTTTTGATTAATATTAAAATTTCATACTTGTCTCTGCCTGTTTTTTACACCCAAACTAAACAGAAAGTGTACAGCGTCAGTGATACTCGCTGGTCCAGTCCTTACGATGCCAAATACTTGAAATTCATCCATTTTAAAACAAAATTAATGTTGGACCCTTCAGCGATTGTTAAATTTGAACATAGTGATGATTGTTTATAATAAATAAAGATATTTGAAAAATGAGTAGAGAAAGGTAAAAGAACCAAATTTTTGTTTCTATTTCCATATTCTAAGGTGGAGGCGTCATTAGTGCTAAATTACGAAATAATTATGAAATTCGATATATACCCATCAAATATTCTTCCCTTCAGCAGTTTAAAAATTGAGCATGAAATTAACTTATTTCTCATAGCTATTATTAATAAAACTACTTAAGTTAACGAATTATTCTATACTAATATTTACGAGGAACCGTACTACGCTCGACATCTGTACCACAAAGAATATTTTCGTGTTCATAACATTCGCTTGCTTTATTTATCCTATTATTAACTAAAGCAAAAACTCAAATCATACAATTTGCATAATTTCAGTTAATCCAGGTGCCAAAGAGCGTCTTGTTCAAATAACAGGACCAAACGAAGAAAAAATAAAGTAAGTGCCTTTCTCATTTGTATTGAATACTTCATCATTTAATCTACTGATTTCAGCTACGCGAAACAGTTGATTGAAGATACAATTCGTCGCAATGCATCACCTGTCCGCCTTGAGCCATCCGTTGGTCAGGGTGGTGCCGGGGGTGGCGGTGGTTCTTGCAGTTCTCTAGCCTCATCTGCATCGGATGAGACAGCACCGAGAGCAACAACAAATCGAAATAGTATTGGTGCAATGATGAGCACTGGGTTAGGTAATGTAGCAAATCCCAACTATGTGGGTGCTAGTGGTGGTATCATGGCGTCAGGAGCAGCATCAAAATTAATGCGTTCAACTGGTAATAGCCAAATGCTGTTACATTCATTTTCTACAAATGATGCTTCGCTGGGTGAATATAAATATACGGTAAATGTTGGCCAGCACATATTAAAAATTACTGGAGATTGCTGTGAATTAGTTCGCGTAAGTATAAGCTTAATTAGAAAGATAGCTCTTATAGTATTACGACAGAGTAAAAAGGCGACATGGCTAGTTCTAGACACATTTCAATGCGCTAGTAAAAAATATATTGTCTATAAAATTGAGGATTTACTCGGCACTTGGTGGAACATGGTATTTTGCGAACAATACTGCGTACAATATCGGCTATTTATTTTAATTTTAAAAAAACTAATACTGATCTTAAAATGATTTTCATATTTTCACTATTTGAAACATTATAGGTAGCGAAACTAGTTCTGGACGATTATTTCAGCAGTAACGAATTTTTGGCATCTGTAGAAGTGGGCGCTGCATTTGATGGCACCACAATTCTTAATTCAACATCGACGCCATCAACACCACTTGCACCACCATACGCCCCTGCATCACATCAGTTGGTATCATCGTCACCATTTGCCGATAGTGGTATAGGTTTAAATTACATGGCCGGCCAAATCTCAAATCCAGTTGAAGGTGATGATGATGTATTCATAGTTGAACCTAGCGGTATGTTGATAAAATGTAAACTAATATTCTTATTAATTAAATTGTGGTTGTAAAGCAGCTTCATCAACGCAAGTTAATGGCTTAGCGCGATCTAGACGCAGTCATTTCTCTCGTAAAGATAGTGTTCCAGAAGGAGTGGGTGCCACAACTAAATCGATCAATGAGACAGAAAATAAAAGTGAAACTGGTAAATTATAATTTTGAAAATTATTATTCGTCACTGTAAAATATCTCACCACACAGTTCGCATTGTACATGAATATGAGCGCTTAATTTACTACTCGAAGAGTCCCCACTCTTGGGCTCTGCCACGCGACTGGAACAGGATTATCGAAAAATTCCCAACACTGGTGCGAAATAAGGTAAAAGATGAAAATCAACAAAATGATAAATTAAGCACTTTACCACATTTGAGTGATAATGCCAATATAATTCGAAAAGGCTTTTTTAATCGTGCAACTTTTAGTATTGACGAAAGTTCCAAAGAGAACGCTCATGATACTTTATATGGTACTAAAAACCAGCCTGACATTGAATATAACGCTACTAATAAAGCAAAACTAACTTTGGACTTTAGGTCAAATTCAACCTGTGACTAACACGTTTTTATTTAATTTTACCTCAACTAGAGTTTAAGTTCGATATGTTCGTGAATTTGACTTTTTCGTATTAAAATATATTCTCGGAATATATTTCAGTATCAGGTCAATAATTTGATAAAGGTTCTTAAGTTTCTAAAGCCAGATAACATTAAATTTTGCGTATTTTATTTAGCAGCAGGAGTATGAATCTCATTAAAAGGTTACTAAAACTTCTTAAAAGTTAGTTCTCAGCAGAATAATTTATTTTATAGAAATAGTTTCGGGTTTCATTTAAAAAAGTAATTTTGTGGTTGACAGGCCCTTTTATGTTATGAAAACAAAGAATAATGTGTTTATTTCCCGGAATATTCGAATATAAATAACTTTTTACCATGTTAAAGCAGATGCCAAGATTTTTCTAATATTTACAGTAAAAAATTAGCCGATTTTATCAAATTAATTGAATTCGAAATCCCTGATTATGTTCGTACTGATTATAAACTTCACCTTCAGTCACCTTAATGTCAGTATTTACTGACACTCTAAATAATTCCTTTCGTAGTTTCACTGGAGTCGGGTTTCAGCCCTTGAGCAGTGAGGACGTACAGCCTGCTGTAACGGCTAAGTAGGCTTAGGAGTTTTTCTTTTGTTTTTTTTTTTAAATATTTAATATGTCGTTTTTTTCTGGAAATAATTGTGATTATATAATTTGACAGTAATTTATCGTACTACTTTTTGGCGTTGTACCCTAAGAGGTCAAGCCAGTGGGGTGAGCCTTCGGTGCCCAATGGAGGCACGAAATAGGGGAGCCCCGAAATCAATAAGAAGAAGAAGTAGTTTATTGATTTAAATAAAGTTCAATAATAAAAAATGTATACGTTAAATTACCTTATATATATACTTTTTGACACTTTTATCTCTTATGATACGAGCACTACATCCTACATGTATGCTCACTGTTATTTTTAAAGGACAATAGGCAAACACTGATACTAAAGATATGCTAGTAGCAATTGAAAAAAAACTAAAATAATAGTTTTGGTTTTTGCTACAAGATTCAGATCTGTAGGCAAAAAAACGATCGAGATCTTGTTGGAATTAGTGTTATTGCTACGTTGGTAGTACTAATAATAATTGTCAAGTTGAGAGCTGCCCATTGTCGATGGTTATTTTATTTTATTTGAAGTATTAAGTTGTATTTTACACACGTAAATTATATTTATTGGATGTGTAAATATCTTTACGCGAGGTACACGATCGATACACATCACTGCGCGAATATCCGGCACTCACTATTTTTCAGATATACTCTTGAGTCTAGTTCTCGAGTTTATCTTAAAGAACTGTAAGATGTTTTTGTTGGAGATTGTATATAAGAAATTCAAGCAGGTTTTTAGAACCGCTGATGATTTGGACTTTGCGGACACAATTCCAACTAATGATAATAAAAATGAATAACTGTGCTCGCAATCAGAGGCTTCAAGTCAATGACTAAAAGACAACTGGGAGTCCAGGCAGAATTTCGCCATGGGCTACTGATACCTTAAAAGATGGGATATATATATCGCTGTACGTTTAAAGAGGTACGATTCAATATTACATATATTAACAGGGATTTGGCTGTGACGAGGCCGTTGTTAATATCGCGTCTCCTTTCTCTTTTTTTTTGTAATACTTACAATCTTTTACCATCTATGTTTATTCACGTTGCCAACATCTGGAAACAAAAATTTGCTCCTATATGTGAGAGTCAGTACTAATTTCCTGATTTATAAAGATCTGGATCTTGAGTTGTTGTAATTATTTGTCTAAGTGAGATCCGGATCTTGAGATCTTTAGGAATCTTGTGCAAAGAAACAGCTAATATATCGGTGTTAAGTTGGATAGTTTTATTGAATTTATACGAAACAAAGGCATCGCATCACTCGCATAACGTGAACACTTACTTTCATTTGTTACATATCTGAAGCCATATTAGTGACTACTCGTCTGAACCTCTTATAAGCGACGAGTTAAAATTGTTATCTCATTTGGAATTTCTCTTGTGGGAGATCAGCCCTGTCTTTAAGCCATTGATGGTTCTGTATGCTTCTGTAGTAAATATCGCTTGGGCTCTCTTAAAGTCTAGTATGTTGGAAGTTGTATAAGTTTTCTTGTATTTCAAATAAAGTACAAATGGCGGCAAAGATAGCTGGTTTTGTTTACATCCGTGTTTATGTCGTGCCGCGATAATGCATGAAATAAGAATAATCTTTCAAGTGTAATTGTTTTCCCGGCACATTTTAAGTTTAGAGCAGAAAAGAATTCAGCAGAAGCAGAATTATGTGAAGTCCAAACGTAAACGTTAAAACTTTTCACTTGTTGTTAAGAATTAGTAGATAAAAGCAAACGTGAAGCGATTCTTCAGAAATACAACCGATTCTCGCTTATTCCTGTCCACCAATAACCCCACGCAAAAACTTTAAGAAACTGTACCGCTTTTCATCACTTTTATTTGCACTTTAATCTGAAAATTTTGATGTATAAACTTGACCATTTCCTCATTGTTTTGATAATCAGTTCTCACTTGTCACTTGCTGGCCAGGGGTGCTGACGCCTGTTTTACAATTTCTTTGTGTCAGTTATATCTGTATACAATTCCTGCTTCTCAATTTTTGTGTATAGATTGTATATAATTATACGCCTCTGTTGGGCAAATTCAATGTGTTCGGCAATCAATGGGAATTTTATATGCAATCTGTTGGCCAATGCTGGTGTAGTTGTGTATTTCTAAATTGTTGTTCTCAGATTCTGGTGTTTGCGGAATTTCACAGCAGGCCAGGTGATGCACATACATGTGTTCAGTCTCTTTGAAGAATGCCTTTGAAATTAATCTTCTCATTTTTACTCACTGCTCTTATGTAGGTTGGGCTTTACCAACACTAAGCCGTAAAAAGCTTACTATATTCATCCTTGTTATTTTGGAGACAACTATTAATGAGTCTTCTTATTATTATTTCTTCTTTGGTTTTAACCCCAGAAATTTGTTTACTGTCCAATGTCACTTTTCAAACTAAATAGCATGTCATAAACGAACCAAGTAGTCTCGGATGACATTTTGTTGTCATATGGCATTCCATAAAATTTGTTCAGTGGAGATATAGAGTTAACCCTATGTTAGGTTACGGATATAGCGTAACGGAATTAAAAAATATGTATCTATCTATCTATCTATATGCTAAACGAGGATTATCACTCGGTGCTTACTAGTAGGCAATAGCAACAACATGATTATATTTAACTAATTCCTTGCTGCGTTTACCATCGGAGTCGCAGGCTATATGTAAAAGTCTATTGTAAAAAGAATTTGACTTGGAACATGTTAATTAGGTTCTATGTACTTTTAACTAGTGTACAATAATTAAAATAAATACAACTTTGGGTACTTGAAGTGAACCCGTAAAGTCTTGGCATCTTTGCAAAGTTGACGCAAAAATTCCGTTTCTCTAACCACAAAATTATTTAAAATTATTTTAATAATCAATACTATAGTTCCAGTAATTTCTATGTTTTTAAGATTTACTTAATCAGAATAGGCCTGGTATATACCATTATTGTGGTAAGGTGTTATTTGTCCTGATACAAAGAAACCGATTCTTAAATAATAAAACTAGGCGTAGAACTATTTTCGAGGGAGGCAAATGAATCGTTGGTAAATTTTGAAAAGAGCCATCAGTATTAGAGATATTAATCTAAAAACGAACGAATTAAAATGAGATTTCTAAATTTGGACATTTGAATTTATTTGTTTTCTTAACAATTTTAATAATACAACCGTCGAAAGTTTTTAGGCTGTGAAAGAAACATTCGATAATGAAAAACAAACGTTTCTAATATGTTTTAAAAGTTTCGCGAAGAGTGAGACTAATTTTTAAGGGATAAGTGGATCATAACTATTTATTTTGATAGCATATTAACCCTTACACCTTAAAAATGAATAGTATTTATTTCGAAATAACAGTTATGAATAGAATTAGTGAGAGATGTTTTAATTTAGTTAGTGTGAACGTAAGCAGAAAAATTGGTTGAGGTTCGCTTTATTCAATCATTTTGTTTTTATATCATCACTGTCAAATAATAATTTAATAAAATACATTTATAAACAAATGTTGATACTTTTACTTACTTTGCAGCTTCTTCCCATTTTCATCCTTTTGTTGCATGCATGCATGATTTAAATGCTACAATTTTTTGCTTCAATCTTTAAATCAGTAAACAAAAAGCTAAAAGATGTGGGCGCAAAGTATATTTTTCACTACTTTTTTTTTTTCTCTAAGCAAAACTAGCAACAAATATAGAGAATGCTTTCAAGTCACAACATAAAATATATTTAGATATTTATTGGAACATTTCTGTTGAGTAGAAAATGCAACACTTTGAGAGCAAGAATGCATAACATATCCCAAACCCAGAAATTTAAGAGAGATTAGTATTAGTAAAGGCTTTTATTAGGTGTATCCATAAGTAATGTCTTTTCTGTGGTCAGTTGAGTGTGATGAAAACACTTTGCGGGCTATTATGGAAGAAGATCCCCGTCAAACAACTGAGGAAATTTAAGAAAGAATGTACGCTTTCTGATCAACAATTCAACGCCATTTGAAATCCATTGGGAAGTTTCAACATGCCGTTGTATGGGTCAACAATGTTCTCAGTGATGAGATCAAAGATGTTCTATATGCAATTTAATCGTAAGCTGGCATAAAAAAGAACAGTTTTCTGATTGTGGCCTAACGGGAGATAAGATATGGGTTCTCTATGATAACCCAGTAAGGAAAAAATAATGGCTTTCCTCTGAATGACCACCAAGAAAAACTGCAAAACTCAATATTCATAGAAGCAAAATTCTTTATGTTTAATGGGATATCCATAGTGTGGTTTACCTTGAACTTCTTAATGTAGGGAAAACCGTTACTGCGGACGTTTATTGTGGTCGACTTGACCGATTGAAAGTGGCCATTACAGAAAAGGTGTTATCCTCCAATATGATAATGCCACATGCTGTGAGGATTACATAACAAAAAATTAGGGAATTAAAATGGGAAGTTCTCCCCATTCCCCATATTTATCAGACCTTGCCCCATCTGATTTTCTTTTTATATCCTTGCAGCACTTCCTAGCTGGAAGGGGCCTAAAACACAATAGTTGAATTTTTTGAAATCAATTCTTAAGAATTCAGAAAATCTGATAACCAGATGGGAGTAGGTCATAGAAAGCTATGATGACTATTGATTAAGCGTCACTTAAAAAAAACTGAATTTATACCTTTACAGAAAAAACGACATTACTTATTTTTTTTTTATAATTTGGATATCTTTTAAAGTTTGAAATTTTATAACTTGTAATGGGAGAGAGGGGGAGAGGTGACTGGGGACTCACTGAAGCGGGCAGAGTTTTCTATTAACCCACTGAGGACTAGATTTTCCACTTTAAATAATTTAACTCCCATTGTCACAATTGTTTACCAAATGTAGATATCAAAAAGATATGAAAAAAAATAAAAAAAATGAAACATCCTTTTCGTTCTTTTAGCGGTATCCTTTTTAATTTTTCTAGTAACCCTACAGCAGCAGCAGTTTTGCTGCGTCGCAAACATTAAATATATATAAAATCTTGTGAATTTTGATCAATTAAGTTTAATCCAAGAGCAAATAAGTTTAATCTTTTGACAAATATATTTAACCCCACCGCAAATGAATTTAAACTTAAACAAATGGCAAATATATTTAAACCTTCACGAAATTAATTTAAATCAATAGAAAATATATTTAAACCTTGGGAAAATTTACTTATAATCTAAATACTCCAAAATAAGATATTTATACAAAGTTTTCTTCATTGTTTTTTTCAAACTGGCACGGTATTTTTCCATATTTTAAATTTCAAAATTTATAAGTAAATGGTCAATGCAAAGGCTGCCCGTCCTCTGCTTTAGGAATCAATCCAATCATATCCATATCCATGACATACGTAGAGCGGTCCAAGTATTCGTGGCATAAAGTAGAAGGAGGGGTGGGAGACGAAAAAGACAGTAGTTATTTTTCGATATATTCTCCCTTTATTTCAGCACATTTTTCACATCTTTCTAATAAGTGCTTTAATACCATTAAAATATTAGTCTGGAAATTTGTCTTCAAAATGCTGCCTAAACGCTTTATGGATTTCTTCGTCGGAGTTAAACTTTCTTCCTCGCAAATCCGAATTTAGTTTGACAAATAAAAAATAGTCACTTGGGGCCAAATCTGTACTATAAGGTGGATGATCCAATTCCTCGAACCGCATTCCTTAATAGCAGCAGTGTGTACGAACGCATTATCGTGTAAAAGCAGCACTTTTCGGGACAGTTTTCCTCTCCACAGCGTGGATCATCCTCAATTGACTCCCGTGCCCAGCGAAAAAGCTTTCATAAATGTTTAACCATCGAAAATGATTGTGAAGATTCCCCGTATTCTCTTTGATCTCCGTCGGCGTTAATCCATCTTTTGTTAAAAATTTTATTACAGCACGGTATTCAATTTTTGACATTTTCACTTTTCGAATCACTATTTCAAACTGTTAATTAAACAATTAAAGGGCCGTATTATGAGTGTCGATTGTCGACTGTCGATTGAAATCGACTCCTCAATAAAACCTAAATTAAAAAATGTGCAAAAGCTTTTGTTGTTGATTCCAATTAATTACCATTAAAGGATTAGATTTTCCAAATTTTTCCTAAAATCTTTGTCCTAAGTTTAAATATATTGACTTGTCGATTTCAATCGACAATCGACACTCATAATACGGCCCAAAACTTTGCAACTCGGGTCATTGCAGACGAATAAATTGAAATTACTTCACGGAGGGTAGTCGAAATATTATCGCATATTGTTTCCAAGACCCAATATTTGTGTGCTCTCTTTAAAATGCATCTCTAATCCCGCTCGATGGCATAAATACTTGACACTTGACGAAGATCTTCAGATTCATGAAGTACAAGAGTAAAATATTAATTTTGGGTTTTTTGGCTGCTTTTTGCTCTTTAAATGCTTCTTTCAAAATGAATTATTTTTTCTCAGGCTGCATATTAATTCAAGGATGCAACGTACACAACTTTAACCACATCTATTACTGTGTCCTGCTGATTCTGATTTTTTCCTGGTTATGAACCACAGCCTTTCAATGAGAACGTGTACCGGTGCTAATTTTCTTCAGTTCCTCGATCTAATCTTCTATTTCAATCCTTTTCAATATCTAAAAAGTAATTTTTATGTGGTTGTAATAAATTTGAACCACATTTAATTTAAATTGAAGAGTTTCATAATTTAGACTAGAATAGGATGAGACCAAGAGATATGTAAGGAATGTTATCTAGATACAATTTGTAACGTTAAAAAAGTTGAACAAAGATTGAATCTATTTCAGGTTCGCTGCCAACCCCGAGAATCTTTTAATTCTCTCTCTCTCTCTTTCTAAATGCATATTTGCGTATATTTTCTCTACATAAGCTTTTCTAGAGAAGGAGGTAGCGAATCTGTTAAATCCTATCAAGACACAAAAATATAGTAGGAAAATTTATAGCTATGTAGGAGAGATGTAGTGGCTGCAGATTGGGTAGTTTTAACCGCTCTAAGTTGATAATATTATAAAAATGTACTGTGTAATTATAGCGCTTAGGTTATTTTCCAGCATGCTACAAACACTAAAATATAGTAAAAGTATTCTATCTTAGATATAAAATAATAAAGGTGTAGATTATTGTGTACAGTACAACATATGATATATTTTTTCATCTACACTAAAGAAGTATATTAGAAATCACATTGTTATCCTCCTTAAAATAAAACAAAAGAAAGTCAGGCAAGGATTACTCTTATTTTCAGAGGGATATGAGCAATGGCATAATAAATTTTCATCCGCATTAAAATTTGACAAAAAATCAAATTTAGTTAAATATTAGGAGAATATTGTGATGATCGCATGGAACTTCGATTGTTGTAGGAATACAAATATGCGATTTAATTGCTCCTTTCATAGAACAAATTTTGTTAACTTCCGCAAATCATCAGTGCATTTTTTCACTAACCGCCTAACTTTAACTAACGAGGTAAGTACTAGCTTGCCGTTGATTTGAACAAAATCTTTTCTTCACTGATATATGAAATTCATGTCTTTTTTTCTGATTTTTTACTACCTTTTAATTAATTTTTATACAGGATCTCGACGACGAACAGAACCGGTTCGATGCTGATAAATACATGGCTATTGTGACGTCAGGAAAGCGAGTAATAGCCGTTGATGAAACAGTGGCGGAATCAGAATCTGCGGATGTCGAGTGATTGCGAAAATCAGTGGAGTTAGAATTGTTTTTAATAATAATAACAATTGCAGGTCTTATACATTTTTAAAATTGATTCGCAAAAAAAAATTCGAACTATAATTTCTTATTTTTTTATATAAAATGCAAGAAAATTGTAAATTAATTCATCTTTTTAATTTCTCGTGATTATTGAAACTCATTTAAATAATTTTGCATTTTATGTTCACATATATATATATATATATTTTTTTTTTAAATAACAGAAAATGTTTGCAAATCAGATAACGTGGATAATAATTTAAAATTTTTTTAAAAAGTATTTTTCAGAATGCAAACAATTTTCACAGCTACTTTTTATTAGCGTATTTTTATTCACAGCTTATTAATACCAAAAAAAAATGTTAACAAATTTGTGGTAGCGGTTTTTTAGGAAAGTAAAAAACCTAAAATGAATCCAAAAAAAAATATTCCTAGTGATATAAGTTGCTTTGTTTGGTAAATTGTAGACCAGAATACCTGACTTGAATTTCTCTTTTCACGTTTAACGACCCAAAGGTGCCTTAAACATGTTTTCAATTTCAAAACGTGGAAAAACAAGTACAGGACAGGTATTCCCAACAAAATACACTCATATATTTAATTATTCATTTCTAAGGAAAGCTGTGTAGTAACAATTTTTCTAGTCTTACAAAAGTCAAAGAATTTTTTTTCTGACAATATTTTCCAAAAAAAAAAAAAAATGAAAATGCCATCCCATATTAATGAAATTTTTATATTTATTCAGAATTTATTTATTTTTCGTTTAAAATACTGAAATTTGAGTGTGAAGTAGATAGATAGTCTCTTATTGTAAGAGGGAGTATTTTTGTGGGAGCAGTATACGTTTGTGCTTTATTATACCAGAATTTTAGAAGTGTTTTTTAATGTATGTAATGACGACTCAAACTCTTTCACTATTGTGTTAAATTGTTATCAAAGAAATTAAATGCGAAGTGCCCATAAACGTCGCTTCTCCCTCGCGCATACTCGTATCTTGAGGGGATTTATCATTTACGTTTAAGATCAGATAAAACAAAAGTCTTTTTTTTACCAATATTTCTTCCTGCTCTCAGTATTAGGATGAATATAATTTATATTTTTATATCCATATTAAACCTGCCAGTAAAACGAAGAAAAGTATGTTTGTGCCAATTAAATGAGTGTTGCTACAGCTTCTTTGCTTCTGCACATCATGTAAACAAATAATTTTTAATTAAGGAAAGCAGCTCAAATTTTAATTTTCTACCCTATATATTTTCGAAAGTGTGGATAAAGATGATTAGTGTCGATTTTTAGCAAATAAAGGTTTTATCTACAACAGATAATCTACATTTATCACTTCGAAGTATATGTGCGACGGATTTATCCACACACAAAAATTTTTTGATTAGAGACACGAAAATTTCTTTGTCCTATGCGCAAACATTACTTTCTTATTTCTAATTTAAAGAATTTTCAAAATAGAAATGTATTAAAAGTTAAATAGAAAACGACTTTATTGAGTGTTTTTTTATTTAATTGAAATTCCACGCTAAACACCTCAGGGGCCTTATTTTGTAAGATGAAAACGAGACGAATTTGTAGTCGATGGCAACATCTTGTAAAGAAATTCGTCTCATCTTCGTCTTATAAAATAAGGCTCCAGATTTCACTTGGTTAAAAACACACCTGAGTTTGTCCAAGATTTGAGTGCGCTAAAACTTAATGCAGTGGAAAAAATATTAATGCGTTTATTGAGCAGCATTTTATGTTTAGGAAATTTCAAGCATTCGTAAAAACTTATACATATCTTGTATTATATATTTTTTACAGAAAATATGCTAGAAGAACTAAATTATTTTATTTGATACTGAGGTGGCGGTATATAAAACGTTTTGACGTCGTCACCTCAGATTTTAGACAAGGAAAAACTTTCTTTGTTTAGTAGTTCGTACTTCCAGTTAATTTTTGCTTAAGTAAATTCCTATCGAGCAAAATGAGATCAGAAACAGAGCACATATATTATTATGTCGCCATAGAACATCAAGGAACTGACGATGAAAAATCCATCATATTTACAATATTTGTAGTTAGGAAGTTTTAGTGAATTTAACTATATAAGAGCGTTTTCGACTTTGCTACCGAAGCATGATACTGGGGAAAAGAGGGTTTATTATGTCCTAAGTGTCATTTGCTCCCAAGTGTTAAGCCTCATGTTCGAGTTTGTTGGTGTTACGTTCTGTCAATTGTATGTCACGATGAACAACAAAAAGGGAGCAATTTGTGCCATTATAAATATATTACAATTTTATAAGGACGAATCAGAGTACTTCGAAGAAGCGGAAAATTCTCACGAAGAAGCTGAAAGTCTGATGTTCCTCCAATAAACAGAAGGCATCACTTTGCCAGAAAGTGAAAATTCTTGGTTATAGCATTTCCATCATCAATAAAGAACGCATGTTCTAAGCCCGCAATTTCTAAGCCACATCCGTCACAAAACGAAAATGTTTACGACTGAAATTACGCATCTACTCACATCTGCGTCCATTTTTAATAAAGAAAGTACCTCTAGCAAACTGACAGTTCATGTAATCATGACAGTTTCCATTGCAATTGTGTTGGTAGGGTCACAACACAACTACCCCTGGTCACAAACGAGTTTTATCGGTGCTAACACCGAAGGTCAGGTGTACTAAAAACGGACAATCGGTAGCATAACCCCAATCATGGCACTGTAAACTCGAACACAGACTTGCTTCTTCAGCAGGCACGGGTTACCCCTGAAGCTAAAACGAAACAACTCATAAGAAGCGATCAAGCAAACCATACGCCCTAAGTTATATGGTTGCCATATAAGCAAAAGTTGGTTGTTTTCATCTGTGCTTTATGTCATCTGAACCACTAATTGATCCATATCCATACAACTCTTATTTTAAAATAAGCCGAAAGCCTAAAATACTCCAACGTGGAATTTGTTGAAGGAGCTGTAACGATGGTGGAATTTTATCATATTATTTAAATAGAAATGCCCTGCGGTTATCGATACCGCAATATACACCACGGCAGTGTAATTCAGCCTTTATTCACACCATTGTGATATCGATGGGGTAGCGGCAGCAATGTTATTTTTTTACGTTGTTTAAATGCAGAAATCGCAACACTCGCTACTGCCATGGAGCTTAGGGGCAAAATGCCGGAAAGAGAACAAACAATTCCTATTTGGTTCAACTAATGTCGTACTGATAGCAACCATTTTCGAGCAAAACAGATTGAGTAAAGTCGTAACTACTCCGAATCGGAAAAACGTCGATAGGTATAAGATTTTATTTAACCCCTTAGCTGCGGAAATTGCCTTAATGGGCACAATCAAATGCTACGTTCTATACGATCTGCACTTGTCTTGTAACCTTTAGAACCGAATAATAAAGCAAAAATCTTGTTTACTTAATTTCTTATAACAATTTAACATGTTTGACGTAATAGAATTACAGTTTGAGTTCTGTAAAACCTTTTAGTTGACAGTAGTAACAGTTTACAACTAGTAATGTACTTAATACGAGAAAGTTTACTACACTAGTCTAAGAAACGCGAGTTTTTGTAACACATGATTGCATACTATATAGAAAGCAATGAAACAATTATAAAACTGAGATTATTTTATATATAGAAGCGTGCGAACAAACATTTCAGAAGATACATTTTCCAATCAGAAGCCCAGGACACAGAAGTCCTTCCACAAAAAAAATTTTTACGAATTTCGTACTTCACACTCTTTGATTATTTTTTATTTTGTAGAATTAATATATTCGCGGGAGAAGAATGTAAAAGTATTTTCAACATTAAAATGTGTACGAATTTCGAAATCTGATATATTTACCTATATGTATTTGTTTTTCTTTTTTAAATTATTTTTTTCTACAAAATTATTATTTTTCCTTTTTCAACTTATGTAACTCTTGTATATTTGGCATAAATGAAAACAAAGTTTTATTCAAAATTTAGCTAAAAGCAAAGTGGAAGTAAGAAACTATGTATTAATTTTTAATTTTATAACACTTTAATGTGAATAAAGGAACTTTACTTCCATGCATACATGTTGTTTTTGTTGTCTTGTAATTTTGTAACTTGTTTGCAGATTGGAGATAATAATAATGAGTTTCCCTTCTATCCGAGAGTGGGCACTTCTCAGCGAGATGCCAAAGAAAATTTACCCATCTACGCATTAAACGTCCACACATTTCAAAGAAATTAAGGAGTTAAGATTGGGCTCCCCGACAAGCATGCAGACATGCAACCATTAGATTAGACCAACCAAAGGACAAAACAAGATGTTAGTAAAGTAGGCATATAACTGTTAAACTGAGTTTCTCTCCATAACCCAAAAGACGTAGTTCTCAGCAAAGAGCCGAGAAACTTTTACCTATCTTCGCATGAGCGTACGGAGATTTCAATAGAAATGTGTTGAGACTAGGCTCCCACATCGGCATGCAATCCAAACATCCGCTAGTAAGACCAACCAACAAAAGCACATAGAAGATTCGCCCAAGAAACACTTAATGTTAGCGCTAAATCAAAGAGTTATAAAACCACACGAAGACAACTCTTAAGCATACCCTTAGACACGTTCAACGCAAAGTGCTCTGCAATTCAGTTCACCGCAATACACATGCGATTAATAGGTTCAAGCCTATCGTAGTTAGTTCTAGAGGAGTAAATGTGCAGAAGAGGGACACCCCTCAGGTTGTGAGTATTAGCCCTGAAGGACACCTTACGCCGGAGCTCCAAAGAATCAATATTATTGTTCAAGAGCTGGTGAATGAAAACTATGTTGGCAACTTTGCGTCGCTTCTCTAGAGAGGCCAGGTCGTGATAAGGCGGGGGGATCAAAGGATTGTTCCATGGCAGATCTAGATGCGGTCGACGTGCACGGCATAGAATGGATTCCATACCTGAGATGCGTGCTCAAGCAGTAGTCTGACGAACAAGTTGTATAATATCAATAAAACCTGACGGTCAGAGAACTCCCTGGACCAGCGTTTAATGAAACCAAGCATGGAATTACCATTGCAAACCATGTAGTTGATATGGGAAGTGAAATCAGGCTTTGAGTCAAGTCTCACGCCTAAATTGAATATTAACAATCAAATATAATTTGCATTATAAGTAAATGGAAAAGTCACAGAAAAATGCATGATCTTGGTCGTTGTGGTGGGTCTAAAATTATGACTCACAATTTCTCGTGGGAGTTTGACTCAAAACAGCACTTGAACTAACAGCAGAAATCAATAGCAGAGTACGAAAAGTCAGTGTTAACACTGTTAAAAGGTCGTTCTAGAGGCTTAAGAGATAGAATTGCTAAAGGCTGCAAACAAGTGTAAATGAATCGATTTCGCAAAAGCGCAGCCTACTGCAGTTCTTTGGTCCGATGATTCGAAATTCGAACTTTGGGTACAAGACGAAGGCTTTATGTACGATTAACAAGCATAAAGCGGTAACACAACAATGTATAGCAACCGCTTTCAACCATGGTCGGGGCTATTTTTTCCCAATGGAGTTAAGGATCTGGCTTCCACCTAATTGGAGCGAGTTTAAGATTTCAACACAACGACACACTCAACTCGATCTGCTGTTATGAGATAAGTTAGACCAGTTGTCAGTATCAATTCTTGGTATTGAGAAATTCAATTTGTGAAGCCGGAGCCACACGTGTGAGTCGTGTGGATGGATTGCTCGTTTGTAGGCTCAGTGCTCGCTCTTTCCCATATCGTGTCGATCTTTTGTCCGAATCAAAGTGGACGAATATTTGCTTCTCTACATTTTGAATTTTTGATCTCCATCCAGTCATTCGAAGTGTGCTCGCGAACGTTATTCGAGAATTTTTATTCGGTAAATATTTATTATATTTACACATACATTTGGAACTGTTCTTTACCCATCTTTTCTCTCCTATTGTGATCCGTATTTTAGCAATGGATTGGTCCAATGGGGCAGTGTTGAAGTTTTTGGAATATTATGAAAAAGAAACTGTGATTGCACTGCATACTTCTGGGATTATGTTGGAAATAATTTGAGGTGAAATCTTGAATAAGAAATATAGACTTCTGAAATTATTTCCTGTCGGAGGGTTAAACAAAACGTTCCTTTGCTGTCACCCGAAGCTCAACTCAACTCTTAAGATGACTTTATTTTTCTAATTCAAATTGAGCTATATTTTAGTTTTTTATATGAACGGTGGATATGCTAATTTTGAACAATTTCTTGAATTTTTCGTTTGCACTTTCACAGAATTGCAAATCAAAAGAAGCAGAGAGTTTCTGTACAATAACACAAACTATGTTTTTTTTCTTCATTACATCAATTTATTTTTCTGTACAATTCAGATTATATACCTAATCTACAAATATATACACTAAAATGAAATAAAAGACAATAAAATAAAAACAGCAACAAATATGTATGTTAACGTGCGTAATACTTTTTCAAAAAACAACAGGAAGAATAATATTTCGCTCGTGTATACTTTTTATTTTGATGTTGGATTAAATCCGACAGTATCCTTATCAAGTGGAATGATTTACTCTTGCATACGACTCTTATGAGCTGCAATATTTAATAGAATTTGCCTTATCCTTAGAGAATAAAGTTTACAAGAAAATGGCGTAAAATTGGAGAGTAGCATACAAATTAAGCCTTTCCAGTTATAGCGGCATTACCTGATTTACCAGGTGCAGTAGATTGTTCACTCTCTTTCTCCAGTTGTTTCCCTAAGTATTCCCTATAAAAATATAAATACTACTTTGTAATATAATCAAAACAGTAGTCGCTGATATTTCCAGGTGTGAGTTCAAGATGAATATCCATGTATGAGCACAGGAGGGGAGAAGAATATGGATGGGAGTATTTAAAAATATTAAAGTCGTTACTCTTGAAAAAGTCTATCACATGCTGCTCGAATATCCGCGGTTAATATCTGAACGGATAGAAGATACTAATTTTATTCACATTCATATATTTGCGTTTTTTAGAATCAAAATTTATCTTTTTCATTTAGAAAGAGGTTTGAGTTTGCAAATCTTAAACTATTTTTTATATATTTAATATATTTCTTAAAAAATCAGACAATTTTTATTTACAACAGTAAAAGCCTAAAAATCGCGCCGAGTTGTCCAATTTTACTTATGAATTTTGGAGGTGGATAATACGGACTTTGAATGTTAATGGTACAATTCTGGCCAAGAAGAAATCACGAAATGTCACACGGTCGAAATCACGAAATGTCAGACATCGACGATGATGTTAACACTAACTGCCATTTTAAAAATGTATTAAGTCCATTTCTACAATAATGGAAAATTTTATTTTAAATGACTTAAATTACAGTTACATTTCAATTTGTGCTAAAATTGAGAAATGTGACCTTTTATTCTACTTTTAAAATAAACCACTCTGTGATGATGGAAACTCTCGCTTTTATGCACCAAAGAACTTTCGTATTCTCAGTGGACTTTTTCAAATGTAACAAATTTAATATTTTTGATATTTTTGGTATTTTTTCATAATATGATCATTGCAATAAATTCGAAAAAGAACGGGAAGTTTTTACAAATATCTTACCAGTTGTGCACCATTAACTTTTGCACGGCGAGGAGTGCTTCATAACGCACGTTTGGATCTTCATGACTAAGTAATTGCATAACTAGCTGCTTGCCACCAAGTTGTTCAATAACACTAAAAAGAATATTAACAAATCGAACCCGTGCCCAAATAAAAAAGTAATAGGAAATCTTACTGTTTTCCTCTTGGATAGTGACGAACATATTCACCAATATCGAAACTAGCAACAGACAAAACCAGGGGATCCTTTGAAGTTTCAAGCAAATGCACCAAAATTCTGAGTAACTCGTAGTTTTTCTCATTAAGACGTTGAGCATTTTCACGCCAGAATTTGGCAGATTTATGAACAGGAGACCATTCCAATCTTCCACTCTTTATTTCTGTTGCATACTCATCAAATGAACTCAAGTCCTGAACAGAATTTTGTAGTTTTTCTGTAAGGAATTCCACATCAGCGATAATATCCTCGTCATCAAACCGACGTTGTTCCAAAATTGAAAGCTGCTTTAAAACCTTGCACTGCACCATGGCAATACAATGTTCTTTTGCAACTTGAGTTTCTTCAGGTTTCTCAATTAAGTTGCGGAAAACAGCCAAAATGATTCTGGTCACCTATAAGCGCAATTTAAAATCATTTCTTGCTGAATTTAAGACTCTGTCAAACCTTCTCCTTTGCACAATCGTTCAAAATATCAGCCAGAATGGGTATAATGTTAAACTTGTTCATTTTCTCTGCTAACAGGGGATTAAAAGTTAGAACCCACAAACAAAACACGAGCTGATATTGCACCTATTTAAAAATCATCAAATTTCAGGAGCAAAAGTTAAATTAGTAAATTTCATATCAATAACCAACCTGAAAGTTAACACGTGATGACAAGATTCCAATCAAGGTGCTAATACCATCTACCGATACAAAAGCAAATCTATACTCATCAATACGTAGCATCATCTGAAGACAGCGACCTACAGATTGAACGTACTCGTTGCTCTGTTAAAAGATAAAACTGGGTCATTGCACAAAACCATAACATATCTATTTATATTAGTTAGTATAATTAGTAGTTTCACAACTTTTCAATTAATTTAAAAACACTGAATAACACCGATTTCTACACCACAAAAGTACATTATTGCGCCAAATACCTCTAATTTGCTACACAAAGTTAGTGGGTTAGGGTAGTCTGAGTCAATATACGACTACGGAAAATGGGTGTGCCAATTACGTGCTAAAATCTAACAACATTTTCAAGTAAATATTTTCGACTCGACAATCCCATTTTTCTCTTTTTTGTGATACCAATTTGATTTCAAAAAAGAACTAAAAAAAATCACACACTACCAGATTTGTGAGAGTTTTCTGACTGTCTCCATCAGAGTGTTCGTCGGCATTTCGAAACTCTCTATAGGATTCATTGACCACGTGTTGGCCATGCTGATTTTGGTGATTACCATGATGTCCATGATGGTGATGATGGTGTCCATGAATGTGATGCACCACAACCGTCATTCGCTTCGACAGCTCTGCCATTTCTTTTATGTAATTCTTTGCCTTTGTATTTGAAAACATTTTATTTTGCAGAATTTTGTCGAATTTTTAATGAAATTTAGTTCCCCAGAGTTATTGTTAAGTTTATAGAAATAAAAAATTATATATTCTTGTATTTTGCTTTCTAGTAAAATTCGACACGATGCCTTAGTCTAAAAGCACACAGTATGAAAAATAAAAACACAAATTCACAGGACAGCATAAAAGACAAAACCGAGCTTTAATTTTGTATAATGCTTTTCACTAATGAATATACACAAAATGCGTCAGTGAAAATTGAGAAAATTTGATAACAAAAGGGATGGGGGAATTCGAACCTCGATGAAAAAGCAAAAAATGAAACTTAATTTACAGTAATAAAATTAATTTAAAAACTATAAACAAGAAAGTCGTAAATATGAAAGTATCAGAAGTATTTCTTTGGTCAAATTAAGAAATTATAAAAGGTCATGCAAAATACAAGGCATATTACTTTACGTCTGCGGGAGGGTAAGTATGTCTGTTTTCGTATTCTATTTAATCGATTTCCCGACGCTCCTAAATACTTGGAATAAAAGTGCTCAATTTTAATCGAGTGACGAGTTTTGACCCATAGATGAATGGCGTTAAAGAATTTTTTTTTGGGTGTCCAGTAGTGGGCTAGAGGAGTTGGTACATTTTAGCACCATTACATTTCGTAGGAAAAAGTGGCTTTCTGCATTGACAAAAACAAACACGTTTGCCATTACGTTAAATGCCATATTCGATGCGATCGGCGCGAATCGCATTCAGTGTAAAGCTATAGCGTGGGGCTGCTGTATTCAAGTCATTTGGTATCTCCAACTGAAGTAGCAAGCATTCCGTTACATAAACGCAAAAGTCTATTTCAAGAACGCAACATAACATAACATGGTGCAGGATATCAAACTTTTAAATGTGCAGGAGTGTGGGTATTTGTACAGTGCAATAGAATTATGCAGAACATTCAAAATAAAAACATTTGACAAAATCGATTAAATAATATAGTAAAATGAAATATTCAAATAAAATAAAAAATCATAATGTGTCGTCACAGATGTGAAGTCTGAAAGGATGTCCCGGACCGAGTGCGGAATTCTACTGTGGTCGATGGGCTTTAGGTCAGTGTATTGCATGGAGTAGTGTTATTCGAAAGCTTATGAATAATGCTATGATTAATATTGGACAACGACAATCGTGCACAACGAGATCTTCGTGAAAATTGATGAGAATTTCAATAAACTTAAATATAAAATTTAATAATGTCCTCGAAATTACTGCGGAAGTTGACAGGAATACAAAAAAACCCATACAAAATAAAATAGCAGCTCGTGAGGGACAAAGGAGCAGAACGGCAGAGAGAGTATAGATAATGAAAAAAATTTGCTTGGAAACATTTGCATTCATCTTACAGAAATCTAGATGTATTCCGCATGACAATCATTTCATACTTTACCTATCACAGGTCTTTAATCAATAATATTATCCTTCAATATTAATATCAAACTTCAATATAGCCGTTCAAACTAAGATCTGTAAAATAATTGCTGAATATTCATAATAAACAATCATTCGAACTTCCTATGTCTGCTTCATTTATTTCACAATCCAATATCAGGTCATTCAAGTCAAAAGTATACAAACCGTACTTCACACAATCTACCATTTTTTAATATTTAAGATTTTTGCTGATTCTTCCAAAAAATAAAATCCTAAAAAACGCTAAAGGTGTGTGATGCTACGACTACAAAGTGCAACTTAATGTCCACCACCCTACCAAAAATATTGTGTGTAGATGAAAGTTCATACATCATGAGCAGTAATAGTGCAAAAATGTACAAGCGGCCGGAAATAACTTTCTCAATTCTTGAACACAAACATAAAAAGCAATAATAAAAGTATAGTAACATCAAGGAATAACTTCTCAACACTGGCAATCAGGTTCAATGTACGACCCAGCGTGAGCCACCATCGGAATATGAAGTTCTACATTTCAAATAAATTAAAACATAAAATTGAGAAAAACAAGCAAAAACAACTGAGACTTTAAAAAGTTTATTAAACTAGAATCACTAAATCCTTAAACGATTGCTGATCGATCAATAAGGGTAAAAATGATGCAATGCAATCAACGTTTACA
Organism: Dasypogon diadema; assembly: GCA_006980735.1. Lineage (NCBI taxonomy): Eukaryota > Metazoa > Arthropoda > Insecta > Diptera > Asilidae > Dasypogon > Dasypogon diadema. The sequence continues at coordinate 61,995 of QYTT01081969.1, forward strand.
ATTTCCCAAACATAAAAACAGCAATAATTATATAAGTTCGAGTACTGAGAATGGGAGTAGATAACTCGACCTGTTGAGACCTTATTTACTTGTTATCTATGCGATGAAAGGATTAGAAAACTTCAACGAAACAACCGTCCACAAGCTCGTTTGTTCGCCTTCTGCTAACAGTATAATAATATGATAAGGGATTCCAAGCCAAGATTAACCCACATTTGGCGAGAACTGCGTGGCTAATCGCTAGTATGCTAACTCTAGATATTAGAGCACTCCCGGTTTAAATTAATTGACCCTGAATGACTAGGTTTCTCCATATAACTGTTGGGAATAGGAAATTGTCTTTCAAATCTATGTAGTAAAGCTGAAATGGATAATACTCTCATAAATGTTGTTTTTCTCTCTTAACGCGATAGCTGCCAAGCGAAGCAACGTTTGATGCATATTTAAAAGTTCTCTCAGGACAAATACGTTTTAACAAATAATTTAACAATAATTTTCTTTGGCGATAGTGTTTAACAGCGCCTCCAATTTGAAGCCTATTTATTTGCTAAAAAGTTTATGTGAAGTGGGAGTATAATCTGCCCAAAGTACGAAAATGGCTTTTGTAGAAAATTTTATCGGCCTGTTCGTGTCGCTTGTATTATGATTTTGACGTTTGTGGGAGGTGCTGTAGTATCTAATTCTGCGACTATGGAAATATTTTATATACGATAAATAGCTGTTTTTACATGAAAAGGTGAAACCCAAGATTGGAATATTTCCAATCTCTGTTGTATTACCGTAGGGGATATAGTTTGCACAGAAATCTCCGAAAATGTTCAAATATAACATCCTTAAACATCATTATAACTTGTCAATAACATTATTTAATTTAGACTTGAACTATGTCTTGGGGATGGGTAAAATATTTACCACTGGTATCATATATAAAATACGTGAATATGAATAGTTGGTAAAACTAGCTTTTGAGACTCTAGCCTTTGAGGGTTGATTTAAATCGGTGACTACTGAAATCCTGGGTCAAAGCTCCTTTTTTTTGAAAATGAAAGGTGAGCTCTAATTCTATTTTTATACATATGACCCCTAAATATTCAACAGTGCATATTCCTGCACTACTAAAAGTTTTTTGTAAATTGTTTTAGTTATTTGGAAAAACCTCTAACATTGGTGCTATTAAAAGAGATAAAAATTATAACGTTCCCACCAGCAACTGCAAACGAAGATCAAGAAAAAGTTTGAAATGGGTTAGTGTCGCAGAAATCTCACGCAAAATGGTAAAAACTACGAAAGTATTGAACACAGGAAAATTTTTGTTTTGCTTTTATCAATAACCCGATTATAGACAAACAGTAAACAATTATTAAAAGGTTGTTTATCAAGTTCAAATTTTTTTAGTATTTTTAGGAAAATTCCGCTGAATATTCTGAGCAAGGAACACCTTTCTACTGCTACAATGCACTAAAATCTTGCTATATCTATTAAGATGGTAGTCTAATTTAATAGATCGCAACATGCAAATGTGTGATTTTTACCTAATAAGTAAATGTAGTATCAAAAATTGAGATGATATCAACAAAAACAAGCTAATGAAGTACTGATCGGAAAGACTTTTTAAAAAACAATACTTAATTTTTTAAGCCTAGAAGTTAAAAGCTGTTAATCTTAAATGCGAGATCATCAATAAAGCAAACGTTTACCGCCGGTTTAAAAGTTCTTGTAGAAGTATAGATATCCTAGGACGAATCTCGCAAGTAATATTATCTAAATTTTATGATTGAGCTCAGAAAAGTCCCTCGCCGCGTCTGTCTGTGCGCGATTTTCTGCACAACTACTGAACGGATTTTGTTCCGGTTTTCATGATTAAATAGATTGAGTCACGAGGAAGGTTTAGATAATTTAATGTTGTGCTTTTAGTACAAAAATTCGCCACTAGAGTAATAAATGTATTTTTTCATTGGACGGGGATAAAATGGGTATTGCTGGAAAAATGATGAAGGTAGGAATAATATTGGTTTGGGGACTATAGTTCTAAAATGTACCACGTCGACGCAAGAGTTCTAACGACTGAGTGAATTTGTTTTTCGAATAACTTTTTTAATTGTTGAGGGATTTAAATGTAAAATTGGTATAATAATAGGTGTTATGTGTACAAATAAGATTGTGTAGAAAATTTATTTAATAATATTGAAAATAATTTTATTTTTTTTCGAAAAAATTTCATTTAAAAAATGGCACCTTTCATCAAAATTGATTACATTTTCCGTCAATTTCATAAAAGCTTTAAAGGAGTTTTTCATATTTCAACTAATAATATTAACACAATCCAGGTGAGGTTTTTGTGACAAATTATTTATCAAATGTAGAAAATTACTGCAAGTCAAAAGCATTAACAATGTGGACATATGGCGTCACAATATGAACAAAGGCGGTAAAAGTGGGAAAATTTGTATTTTTTTTATATTGAAAATTGAATACCTCATGTAAATGTCAAACGATTTTCAAAATTCTTTTCATTTTTTACTTTGCTAATGTTTTGCGATTTTGTGAGACCATTCCGAAATCTATAACTTTTATTTTTGTGATAAAGTGAAAAATCGGGTTGAAATTTTGGTCGAAAATTTACATTTTGTAATTTTGGTATCTATATTTTGGCGGTGACTGTTTGCGTATAATTTAAACAGAGGGTCACAAAAGGATCGTAAATACTGAATTTGATTAAAATCCGTTAATATTTAGGATGTGAAATTGGATGGAATAAAATTGGAAATTTTTGAAGGTAAACTGACATCTGGCTGATCAGGATGAAACTTTGTGAACCTCTCTGTGGTTCAAGGTGAAAGCCATATCCCTTACCTTTCCACTATACTTTATTTCATTAAAATGGGACTATCCATTCTAGAGTAATTAAAAAATTTGTGAAAAATGTCACCTTCACAATGCGAAAAATGAAGGCATTTGGCTAGAGAGAATCGATGGGAGAATAGGAATTTGGGAAGATGATAAGGTGGGATGTGGTGTATTCGGTTATCACCACTAGGAAGGATCTACTGTACTAGTAAAATCACGGGTACCCCGAGCAACACCGGGTGCGCGCAAGCTAGTGTCATTTTAAAATATTTGACTTCAAATTCATGATTATCAATAATTTAACACATTATGTAATCGCAAAGATGTTATGCAATACTTAAGTAATTTAACTAAAGAAATTGGGGCTCAAAGTTTTTGCCTCTAAGACGTGTATATGATAATAATCAAAAATGCAACTCCGCGTATTAAAAGAAGACATCTAATGAATTAATATAAATAGATCTAATGCATAAATCACCATCTACGATTTCACTACATTACACAAATTATGCTCTAACATGCTGCTGAGGTTAAGAAAATAACAATCAAGGAATACTTACATTTTCCGTAAGCTGATCCTTAAGAAATTGCAAGTAGAAATGTAGGTCTGATTTTGGCATCAGTTCTCGACCCCAGCAGGCTAGCTTAGCAAGGATTCTCGAGGACATATTTACAATAAATCCATCTTGCCTGTTAAGGAGATTTAAGAAAGGTCCCCATACATTTTCCTTTCGCTTAGCGGCATAATCATGGAAGATCTCTACTCGTGTTCGATCTTCCTGTAAAATGTCATCAATCATAACCAGAATGTATTGAATTGTCTGATCTTTGGAGACATGAGACAACAGATTAAGAAAGGTCTTGGCACATTGTGCAGGCTCTTTCTGAATATACTGGGCTCTTTTATCACTATCCAAAGTGCTGATACATTGATAGTCCTCTGCTGATATCATCTGGGACTGCATGTACGATTGCCAATTGATTTGATGCTGACGAATGTCACCTGCCTGTTGTTGCAGCACACTTGTGGCAGCAATCATATCTGGAATTTAACGTTAGCGCTCATGATTATACCCAAAATAAATTTCTATTAGCTGCAAAAATTGCGAACTAAATTTTTACCTATGTTCTCCTCAGGCAGAGACATTATTTCCTTTACGTTGTCAGCCATTATACTGGTTCAGCACGAATACAATTTATCTGAAGTTATTTGTAAAGAAAAGAATATTTTGGATAAAAATTGATTTGGGTAGAAAAATCTCCTGCCCACAGATGAACTCAGCTGACAGTCTTGTGACTTCTCGTCTGTAGAGTTCATAGGCATAACATTATACGTATGTTGAATAATTTTTCTAGATGGAAAAGGGCATGATACCTTAGAACAAAGAACAATCAAGAAGAAAAAAACTAAAAACGCCCAGCTTTTTTCATATATTATTTGTAAAACGTTTGCATTATTATTGCTTAGATTAGCTCGCATTATGTTTATCTAACATTTATCCAGGCAGAATACGTCAAATAAGCTTCTGTGAAACGAACAAATGCAGGTTTCAGAAAGACTTTGAGCTTCCATCTGCATTAGAGCCTATCCCGTTAGTTATAAACTCTAAAGATATAAATAAAATTTGTAGTTTTAAGAAAATAACGAGAGACAGAGGACATTGTCCTCTCAAGAATGAAACTACTAGGTTTGAATGCTTGAAAAATCAGCTTTAGTCCAAAATGCGTACATTTGAAATTTTCTGGCAGAAGCTATCAGTTTCCCCACGGTATAAAGAATACAGGATATGCTTGGCCCGAGCACTGCTTCCGGCATTTTTGCTTAAATGACGTCACTGCGCCAAGAATTTTTGGTTATATTGCTGACAAATTCTAAAATTAGTCATGAGTAAATATGCTAGAGTATGCGCAACAGAGCATTATTGCAAAGAAATAAATGAAAACTATGCTTAACTATTTATTTAATTAGTAATTACTTCAAATTTCTACACAATTTTGCCGGGCTGACGTCACGGCCAAATGTCATTTTTCCCCTTGAGCATACCTTGTATTGTGTATACCATGGGGTTAACCCAGGAAATTTTGTATGGAAATTTTCTATCCCAAGCTGTCAAACACGCACACATTGAGAAAAGTTTTGGCTTCACCTAAGTTGCGTGGGATTTCTTCTGTTGTTCCGCTCCTTCTATGTTCTTTCCACGAAGTGCGACAGAATGCATGCTAAAACTTCGAGGAGAGAACAAAGAAGGAGCGGAACACCAGAAGAAATCCCACGCAACTTAGGTGAAGCCAAAACTTTTCTGAATGTGTGCGTGTTTGACAGCTTGGGCCCAGGAATTTTCCATACAAAACCTCCTGGGTTGACCCAAACTGTCAATTTTTACACTGTAAAATGGACCGAAATTTCTACGTGTTAGTAAGCAAATTGGCTTCACTTTTGCCTCGTTGTTTCCGCTCCTTTCCGTTGTATGCTCAAAGTGCTAAAAGGACGAACGCAATCATTGTAATTCCACCTTGAGGCGTTTTCAGTATTTTGTATCCAGGATTCTGTTGTGCTCTGTCCTGGTTATAAAAGAGGGGAAGAATAAGCATTAATGTCAAGTGAGGACGAGGACCCATATTTTTAATATGATGGGGCTCCAGGAAGAGGGAGTTTTAAAACCGAGTTATAAAAGTGGTCCGCATGGTGTCGGTAAGGTAATTTTAACGGTTTGATGTGAAAATGGGATATGTATTTGGGAATTTTCTTGCAGGAGATCCACATGACAGAACACTACGAAAAGTCGAGAAGGAAGTTCTTATTCCAAAAGTCATGAGAGAACTGGCAAGAACTGAAAAATGCGCTAATGAGGTGAAGGAGTTTGAGTCTTGCTGCAAGGATACTGGATTGCTGATGGTAATAAAATGCCGTAAAGAGAATGACACGTTAAAATCATGCCTGACAAAGTGGTATCAGGACGATGAGTTCCGAAACAGATGCACGGAAATTTATTTACAAGAGAGGGCAGAATTCAGGAGAACAGGAATACCTAAAAAGAAGAGGGAATTGGAACAAAAGCAATAATTATTGTTAAGTGTCTGGACACCAAATAATTATTTTATTATAACATATTGCTTAAAATCGAGGCGTTTTGGTACGCATTCCGAAACAGTAAACTTGTGCAGATTGCTCAAGACTTCATCGGGCCTGTCAACTTGGATTCTGTTTGGGGGCGTTACTTCCAAGAAAACTATATCTTTATCTGAGGTCTCGGCCACGCGATGCAACCCTTGAAGGTCCTTTTGGCTTCTGGCCTCCTTCTCTGCCACAAATACTACCAAACTGGCATGGTAATAGCGCGGTCCGTTTTTATATATCACTGCAAAAGTCATTGTTTAAAAGACATTCTTACTTTGTAAAGTAGAATACAAAAGTCCCCGCCGAATTTCGTCCCAGACTTCACGACCCAATTTTTTGACTTAAGGTACAAATAGGCCACGTATGTATTTATGAAATTGTGCTTTATCTTAACAAATTCCATAAGCACATCTAACGAGCTAAGTACTTTCCCTTCGAGATCTAAAATCTGCAGGCAATCTAAAGCATGTTTAAGGAAAAACGCTTCTTCCAGATCCAGAACTAAAGTTTCTCCTACGTTCTGATTAGATTCTGGGATGCAACAACTGCCCCTAACAACTTCAGGGGCACTTCTGGAATGGGATCCTTTCCCATAGTTCCCACTTCCATAAAGCTCTGCAATTGAAATAGGGTCTGCAACTTCAACTGTAAATCCTGTAAAAACAGCTTTTAACTTTTTAATTCTTGGAAAAGGCACAAAGCGCTTGTCGTTTCTATATCTTTTCGGCTTCAAATGTAACACGAACTTCATCCTTGCTTTTTTTAGAGACTGACGCACGGCAGAAGTTCCGTTACAAAAAACACGCCGGGGAGAGAATAGTAAAAGGAGCAAAACTCGTGGGATTAACGGTATAGAGAACTCAAGATATGGTAAGCCCAAGTACGGGTTCCGTCATTTTTGTTTAGTGACGTCACGAAGGCGAAATTTTCTATGCATTTTAAGAAATTTTTGGTTATATTGCTTAAAATGCTTAAATTAGTTATGAATGAAACATACTGGAGTATGTTCAGGGGAACATTATTGCAAAGAAATAAATTAAAAATATGCTTGACTGCTCATTTAATTTCTAAATTACTTAAAATCTCCATACAACTTTGACGTTGTGACGTCATCGACCAAATGTCAATTTTCTCTCGCTAAAATTTGCATTGTAATGTCAGAAAATTTCCCTCTGTAGTGTAGATGCGGGTTCGATTGCTAGAAGGACATGGTTATTTATTTGGGTACTAGTTGTTGAGGTAATTCTGATGACGATAATTGTATATGTAGCCACTGGGATGTTGTACACTAAAATTTCATACCAAAATTGTGCAATATTCGTGAGGTTATAATTTGCAATTAAGTTAAACTCCGTTTTAACGGTTACTACACCAATACTGAAAAACACCAATATATCTTAAACGTCAGTTTAAACTATATCTAGAATTAAATGGAGTTTAACTGAAAAACCGGGCATAAGAGTTTCAACAGGAGAGATTAAACTATCCAAAAAGCTGTATATTGAATATGTGGATTAAATAATAAATTATGAAGTGCTGGTAATATTTTGAAATTCAAATTAGGTTTCCCTCCTTGTATGATTTGCCACCACCAAAATTTTCTTAGGCCTGTATTGAACAGTAAATGCGTAAAAAGTGCTCTGCACCTTCGGATTCAAATCTAACAATTAAGTGTAAAAGGTAAAGAGAAATGATAATTGTAAACTTTATGTTTCTTATAACAAATTGATAACGATCTTTCTAATATTTTTACACGGAATAAGTTGCCGCAAGTACAATAAACACGATGCTATAGATTAAAAAGCAGATGCGATCGATTGCAGTGGCTAAAACCAACCAATCTTGTTGGATAGAACACTTTGGGGATTCCTCGATTGCTGGGTGCTCTTCGTCAGTTGCGTGGTCTTCAAAACCTTCTTCCTGGAGCTCCTTATCCTGAGGCTCAGTTTGTTTTTTAGGATTTAAGTGAGACAAACATAGAACAGTTGAGAGTGGTCCATTTAGAAGATTTTTCAAAAATTCTGGAACCGCTCGCTGATGTTGGTTGTTGGCTAAGTAAAGCACCAACACAGCTATAATCATTGAAAACGTGACGAGAATTAGGCTGCTGCTGTAAAATAAAACTGGAAATTTACAGAGTTAAAATTGGTGAAGGTGTCAGGCTATTTAGTGCGACTTACCCACAAGTGGTGTGCTCACTGCTAAAGTGGGAAGCATGTGAGCAAAATACATCATGAAGGCGAATATTATTATGATAACGATTGAGTTGAGAAAAATCTTTTCTCCAGAGTGGGCAGGTATCCAGAAACTTGATAAAATAAGAACGATTACACATGACGCTGGCGTTATTACAACCGTTCTGTACATAGGAGCGCGCCTTTCTACAGTAATTGTGTAGGTGATACTTTCAAAGGGTCTTAAACAGCAATCATTGATGGTTTTGTTCACTGATACACCCTTAATCATCCACTCGTGGTTCTCCACATACCTTTCAGTATGATTCTGGATGTTTTCTACATAGTTAAGCTCAACATCTCCTGGGTTGTACGATGTGGATCCAAGTATCAGGGTACAAGTTTGAGTATCGAAAGGCCATAGTTTAAAGTCAAGGTCGCAGAAGATCTGAAATTGTGCTGGTGGTACCCAAATTACTTTGCCGTCGTTTAGCACCACATTCAACGTATTTCCATAGTGGTCAATATTGTCAGACGCACTGTTGTATGCGTATAAGTCAGGCTGCCAGATTTCATGACCAGGTATGTTGATTTCCTTTATTCCATCGTAACTTTTTGGATCCCAAGCCAGGCTCTTATCTATCCAGACCTTCAAAAAGTTTTTTTTTTAGTTTCTAATGATACTGTTGTAGTGAATTATTACCATTGAAACCCAGCCGTAAATTGTCATGATTCCATCTAATTCATTTATATCTAAATGTTTGATATCAAGTCGAACATCAATCTTTGTAGCATTGTTTTGATATGCTGGACGTGCAAATTTGTCGTAGTTGACGAGAAGATCTCGTTTTAGGACATCCACCATTGTTTCATTTCTTTCCAATTCATCAGTATCTAGAAATTGGATAGAATATAATGAAGACAATATTTATTGATTACTTTAAACGAGCTTTGATGGAGGGGCTAAAATATGCACTTAGGGAAACATCAAATTCAATTATTTTTTATTATTGTTGTTTATTATTATAAATTTTAGCGGAAGGTCAAGGGATAACTGATCAATTGATCCAGTTCTGGGGTCTACCAGGAGTATCAGAGAGCAATTACAGTTTAACACTTGTTACGTAACGTATACAAGTATAATGGAAATCTATAAATCTCAAGTTATTGTGGATACTTCTATGGAACTTGGCAATATCGTTGACAGTCACTTAGGTATAATTGTATCATACTTAAAAATTAAAATCCAATAATACCAATATTTAGAAACTTTATTGGCTCAACAAGAAGCAGCTATATTTTTTTATTCATGTTGGTTCTTGAAAACCCGAAGGGACCTCTTATTGTATATAACAAGAGAGAAAATCTAGAACAAATTACTAAAAAGTTCTGATTGACCTCAAAATCAGGTGGTAAAGTTACCTATAGAAGTGAAAAAGGTAAAAACCTTTCAATTTTCGTTCTATGTAAAAAAAGGTCAAACATAATGTTCACCTTATACCGCACAAAAGAATGCAAGAGATAAAAAATAAAAATGTATTCCTCTTAAAATCCTAACGCTCAAGTTTGAGAGAAACTCTCGTTCAGTTTAATTCAAATTCTATACTAATGCGAATGAGAATCCATTACCTTTCGTAAGACAACTCATTTCTTTTTCACAATTGCATGTCTGCTGGAGGAAGCAGTGTGAGCTTTATTGTGTGCTTCCTCCTACAGGACCTGGAAGTGATGAATCATGGATCTCCGGAGATGTTGATGGAAGGGTTGTTTGAGCATTTCTCTTTATTGCAGTTTCGTACTTATACCCTACAGGGTATATTAGTTTTGAATCAACATTTGTAACGCATAGAACCATTATTGCTAGAGCAATAATAATTATATACGTCTGAATTCCAGAGACTCTGTCCAATAGCGAAGTTAGGATTCCTGTCTGGGAGGAGTACGGTCAAAAATCTGTTATAAAGAATAAGATAAAGATTTGGAGGTGTAAAATTAGCAAACTAAATTCACATCTTGATAGCGAATCATTCCCGAGCAATATTCAGAGAGTAACTCAAGTAGCAATCTTGAAAATTGGTCATGGACTTTTTTAGCCTGTCGTGTTCTTTTATGATTCACTTTTCGATAAGGTCCTTTACCATGCCTCCCCCATTGGCAGAAAATGGTTCTGAACTTTGGAACTCAATAGCCGGCCTGCTTTGCTAAGGCGTCAGCTTTTTTTCCCGTCCAACCCCTAACCTCTAACCCATTTTTAAGGCAAATTCATTGAGCTTTTGTATACATTCCATCGTTAGGAATGAATTCACCTCCGTCCGATCCATGCATTTAATCACCTCTTGGTTCGCTTGAAGATTTTACCAGGTGCAAGAAGGTAAACTCCTTTAAGCAGTCCACCTGATGTATCTGAGGTGCATCTTCCCAAGCTGGTATAGCAGGACAAGTATGCCGCGGTCCCTTCTTTGGGAGTGATCCATCAGTGATAAGAGTCTTGTGAAGCCTTTCGGTTACCCTGATCCTCTTTATCTTGTCTTTAGGCATCATGAGTTCCCTAATCCATTTTACGGGATCCAGGATTCTCTTATGCCCATACTCAGTTCCTGGTGAGTACCATGCACCGACCCCTTGCAATCTCAGTGCCGCCTACACTGTCATCTTCTTCACAAACAGATCCAACGGTGGCAGCCCCAACTGAGTTTCTAGCGCAGCTGTGAATGTGGTGCGAAAAACGCCCGTAATCCCAGTGCACGCCATCCTATCCAGTTGTTGCTTAACGGTAACCTGCGTGCCTTAGGCCATCAGACTACCGCGGCAAATGTCAGGATAGGTCTAACCAACATTACATATATCCTTTGTACTGATTGTATTAATCCACATTAATCCACAAAGTGTTCTACATTAATGCAAAACCAGCTTCGTGTTTTTAATCTTTTCTTCAATATTGTGCTACCACTTGGTATTTGGACTCTTTAGCAATGTTGACCTCAGATTCAAATAGCGTAAGTGGTTCAAATTACGGATCTTTAGTCCTGCTAATGAAGACTACCATTCGGAGAGCATTTCTCATAATGTCAGCGGTAGTGGAGAGAAACTTGCCATTCGCCACCAACGCTACGTTATTCGCATAACCAATAACGTCAATTCTCGTCTCATCAAGTGTAGAGAGGAAGGAGTCAACTGTGACTGTGACATTGCACAGAAAGGGAGATGGCACTCCTTCCTGTGGACACCCGTTCGTGGCCTTATTTGCTAGCATTCGCGTGAACAGTCTAAATCCTGATTGTTCTGTTCTTCAATGTGTTGTTCACCCATCTCACCACCGCAGGGCTTAAGACGTGAGACTCGCAATTTTCAGTCAAGCGTAGATTCTGACGATTTTATAGCTAGCTTGATATGCATGCTGGTTTACATTTAAAGGATATTCCTTTAGAGTTGCACACTATAAGCACCCTCTTCATTGTTTTCAAAGGATTGTCATCAAAGGATGTCTGATTGACTGGCCTGAAGGATTCCGCCTCGGCATAATCCCTTTTCGCTGGTTTCGATAGAAAGATCGCCTTTATTTCCCACCACTTAATTGGTATATGCCCTGTTGCAAGACAGGTGATAAATATTCTCTGAAGCCACGGTGCAATGGCTTCTTTACCCAATTGTAGTAAGGCAGAAGATATTTCGTTTTCCAAAAAAAAGTCTCCATTAAAATCCTGTTAGTCTCATCCAATGTATCCGCCATTTTTCCCATCCTGTCCAACTTTGGAGACTTGATCCTGAAGTCTGCTGACTTCTGAGATAATTACGCATTAATTACGATTTAGTTTTCTTTTAATTAGACTGGAACTGTAGAGGTCGAGGATATTTTCACAATATTATTAAAGAACACCATTTTGATAGCGCCATGAAAATTTAAAGACTTTTATCTGACCTCATTTCGATTAAATGTTTTTTTTGATTTACACAAAAGTTCCATAGGTTTTTTTCAGTTGGAGAAAATCCAAAGATAATAATGCATTTTTAAAATCAAATTCCATTCTAAAATAGCTAACTTTTTCTATCCACCTGTTTTCGGCTGAAACAATTTCATTACATTTAATTTTATTTACTTATTAAAAGTGGCACAGAACGCGCACAAAACACGCAGTAAGGATGTAGGTGGGTGAAATACAACAATATACATCATTGGAGTTTTCATCAATAAATAATTGCTGTGTGTCCAATGGAAATAAACTATCTAGAAAAGTTTCTTTGTTGAATTAATCAAGACGTAAAAATTGCGCCCACAGCTATTTAGGGAGATTAACTTGATTCTTCTTAAATGGCAAGTGGTTGCTTGGACTGAAGTCCCCTTAATTCAAAAGCTTTTCACATTCTTCAATTAATCACTGTGCACTTTTTAAGTTCCTGTTTTGCACATCACTATCACATATGGGCACGCAGTGGTCCTTTTTTACAATATACAATAATTAGGTAGCCCCTATTATGTTAGTTCCATTCTTTAAAACTTACTTGAGGCGCTGACTGTATAGAAACCGAACAAATAAATAGCAATAACTGAGCAGGAACCCAAAACGTATTGTAGTGCGTATCTCATTTTTAAGACTTATCAAAACCACCGACGAGGCATAACTAAACTCGGGAACGGGAATAATACTTTGGAGCGGGTACATGATGTAAGATATTTTATCATCCCCTTCCAGTGGTTCTTATCGAGTTATGCATGAGAAAAGCTTTAAATGGTTTAGCTCAATTTGTGATTTTTATGGTGCTTACAATCACAGAGCAAAGACTTCAAGGAGAATGTAAATAGTTGGCCCAAATTAAGGCTTTCACTGGCCACAATTTTTCTTGAATATTTCTTCAGATTGGACAGGAAATGATTCACATTAAGTTTCATCTCTTCATTAAAAGGTGAAATCATGCAGTAAAATATCCTGGTCATTTGGAAGGCTTATGTGGCGTTTTCTTGCTTCCATTTACTCTTCTATAGTGCACTTTTCCTGATTAGAAAATCGGTTAAATGGTGCACTTTCAAGGTCTTTACATTGCGCACAATTAGGAATAACAAATTGCAATTGCATAACAATGTGGACCGATTAATGCCATGACTGATTACTAAATGGAAACTAATACAAAGTTGTTAAAGTTATCAGGAAACTTCTTAGATATTGGTGAGCATTTCGGTTTTGGTTGAAAAGCTCGATTTTAAGGGAGATTATAGTATGACGGTAGGGCTATGCTAGTCTAGGGAGATGCACTTCAGGTTACCAGGTATAAATACTGGCTCAGATTCGTGCGTTTGGCCACTTAAAGGAGGGTCAGATGCAAGCAAGTAAAATCACTGGTGGCGGATAGAAGCATGGATTGGACGGAGGTGAATTCATCCCTAGATATGGTGGGAAAATATGAGAACTTGCCGACAGGCTAAGAAAGCGATTAGGGTGCCATGTAGAATGACCAAAAGAAAAGTTTTAAGCATACTAATGACCAAAAGAAAAGTTTTAAGAATACTCAGAGGGTTAGTTTCTTTGACTATTGGATACGGTATCTTTGGATATCACCTCAAAAGGATGGGGATTTTGAAGGATTATACATCAAAGCTGCGCCTGGAGGATACTGAGACAGCGGAGCATATTTTCTGCTACTGCCCGGTCTTGTCGAGCAGAAGGATGGTTGTTACTGCGTGGCCCGTGGGCAGTATGGGACAGTTAATCTACAAACAAATGCTCGAAATAACAAGAGACGTCGAGGTTACGGAACTGCCTAAGAACTCTCCAACGCACACCAGCTAAGACAGCTCTTAGCAGAGGGACGAAAAAGAACCCAAAGGCAAAAAGAAAATTTTGATATGTATAACGAAGAAAAAGCGTTAAAAATATCTTCTAAATGTTGTGCAAAGTAGTCTGAAAAGTTAAAATATACATGGAAAGAAAATCAAAAACGTCTTGAAAAGAATTGAACCTACTTTCTTATACTTAAACATCGGAGTTCGTATCTTAAATTGGAAACTCATTTTTTTAAGTTATTGTTTTTTAAGGAAATCACTGAAGTGGTGGAAAAAATTGTTTTTTTTGGGGAATGGAAATGACTATTATCAATTCGCACATTGTCTATAAAACTGTAAAAAAAACGGAAACGAAAAACCATTGACGCATTTAAAATATTGAAAACGCTTAGCTGATCAGCTAGTAGGAGATTTTGAAGAGGACAGAACACGAACTTAAACTTCCAACTCTGAGTCTAGGTTAAACAGAAAGCTATACATCATGAGAAAAGGTGAAAAGCGGGATTGTGTTGCGTATTCTAAAAGAAATATAAAGAATGGGGGACGTCAAATAAATGAGTATTGCGATACTTGCCTAAGCAAACCCGGAGTGCACATGGGAGATTGTTTCCAAAGGTATCATACCATGATGAATTATAAAAGATGAAATTTGCCTTTTATTTATGTTAGAGAGCAAAACATGTAAACAAAATAAATAAAAACAAATACATTCATAAGCACTCGCACTCCTATTTTTTCGTATAAAAAATAAAAATTCTTTTCTCTTTACTGCGAAAGTGTCTGCCGAAAGTAATGGGATGGTTTCCAGCCTCTCCAAGTCATCGGTACAAATTTGGGAGATCCGTGGGTTAAGAACCCGTCTAATAGGATGGCATCTTCTATACTCTCGACAATTTCTAATAGCAAATAAGCAAAATCTTTTGGTTATCCTGAGCTTTGTTTGTAGAAAACCACCGAAGAAAATTTATAAAAAGAAAGCGATTAATTCATGCATGCAACGTGATCAAAAAGAAAACAAAAAGCAAATATTCTAGCACAGGTGGCATCAGATTTCGTTAATCATTCTTGTGAACAGGTCTACTGGTGGCGTATGTGTTTGGCTAGAGGGAATTCCCAAGTTGATTTTGATAATAAAGGATTAATCTTTCTTTCCTGCACTTGGCTGGTTGATTTTAATTGTTGGAGATTTGTTTTAATTTTAGTAAATAGGATGGTGGATTGATAATATATCACTAAGCCAGCAATGAAGAGAAGAATTACACTAGTGGTCTGCAGGGAGAAAAAATGTTGACAATGATGTAGGAAAAGAAATTAAATTTCTTCTAAAAAAATTGAATAACTTTTAGAATTAGTGATTATAACAGGGCTTCGGAACGATATATTTTTTCAGTATTCCATCTTCAATCGATCATGGCAAAATATTTTTTCATCCGTTCGTTATATCTCTCTTGGAGTAAGAGCATGCCTCGAGATGAAGATGATGGAAATCACTGAAAGATATTTATTTTGCTCCCAAGAAGAATTTTATATATAAATACAAAAAGAATGAAATATTTTGATCTTGATGTAAGTAATGATGTAATAAGTAGAATCTTGTGTCTGTTATTTATTGTTGCTTTCATATGAGCGATTTTAAGTAATAACCTCTTCCCCGCTATGTCCCCCCCCCCCTTATCAGACTTCTTATCTTCTCGATATAGATATAGATACTGAGCTAAATGAAGGACTATAGATTTAAAATTTAAAGGGATTCCTCTTCAACAGCTCCTTTACATACATCTTCCTCGTTTCGAAAAATAACCGCAATTTTGAAGTCATATCCGTATCTGTACATCCGAGCTTCCGACCTTGAAAACTAGCGTTTTTGGATACTATATTTCGTTCGTTCGTTCTTTTTCTTCTCCTTTCTTTTAAGCAAACCCGAGATAAGTTAAAGCGGTTATCAACTTGAAATCTATTTTAACGTCCATTTTGTCCACATCACTTCACAACTTCTTAACACAAAAGCTTTTAAGATGCGCCATCTATTCCTCCCCCCCCAAAAAAAAAACGTAGCTCGATAGAAATCCCTTGCGATGACGTGTGATTTGAT
>QYTT01081969.1:78021-104345 GCA_006980735.1 Dasypogon diadema
GAAGGACTATAGATTTAAAATTTAAAGGGATTCCATACATACATTACATACATCTTCCTCGTTTCGAAAAATAACCGCAATTTTGAAGTCATATCCGTATCTGTACATCCGAGCTTCCGACCTTGAAAACTAGCGTTTTTAGGATACTATATTTTTCGTTCTTTTTGGTCCTAAAAAGGACGTCCCTCGTACTTGAGGTTAAAAATGGCAGCATTTTCAAACTCATCGGGAGTTTCTAAATAGCACCTTTTTCATGCTTTTTAATCCCGAAAAGGACCTTCGTCGACCCGGCGGCGACAAGTGGCTTGTGTTTTCGAACTTCTGACATGGATAATTTGCGTTTTTAGGATAGCATCGTTTCCTTCCTTTCCGGTTCGTTCTTTTTCTTCTCCTTTCTTTTAAGCAAACCCGAGATAAGTTAAAGCGGTTATCAACTTGAAATCTATTTTAACGTCCATTTTGTCCACATCACTTCACAACTTCTTAACACAAAAGCTTTTAAGATGCGCCATCTATTCCTCCCCCCCCAAAAAAAAAACGTAGCTCGATAGAAATCCCTTGCGATGACGTGTGATTTGATAAAACTTTATATTAGGTTCGTTCCGCCACTGTCAGTAATTATAACTCCTGCTTAGGAAAGTGGAGAATATTCTGTGACGTCATAGCTACCCCACCTGCAGGAAATTTTATGATACATTTGTATTTGTACCACACAAATTGCTCAATAAAAGCTTGTTCCGCACAGTTTGTCAAATCTTTTTTTTAAACATCTTCTTCTTGATTTTTAGGATTTTGCAGAAAATTCTTGCAGTACGCTGAGATATTTATCCCTTCAATATAAATCAGCAAGGAAATTGTGCGAAAACATACCTATATTGTTATTTATGTTTTCTTCCACAAATAGGTGAAAATAATTTTCTAGCTTTTATAGTTCATAGATAATAATAGTACTTGCACCCTTGAAAGTAAATGCTTACATACTTTCAGGACAAATAAATAATGTTAAAAGGGCTGTGAAAATTTTCATCAGTATATCTTGAATCTAATGAAGTGATTTTAATTATATGCGAAGTATAAAGCCAATAAAAGTAGTATATGTATTTCCATTTCAAAGTTACTTCAAATATTGTAATAAAACCCTTCATAAATAAATAACATATAACAAAAAGCCTGTTTGTCAAAATAACATCCCATTATTTTTATATTTATCTCAATAAATAGTCTTAAGGAATGTTTTTGGCATTCTTTTGGGCTGCTAATATAGGAATGTTTACATCCAGATAGTTCTGCACTTCCCCGTTTGTTCTAATAATTAAAATTGCAGCAAAATATATCACTTTTACAATTACACATCCCAAATATCAATTCTAATTTTATAATACTCTTACACTTATACATATATACATAAATATCTAATCTAATATTGACTTAAATACGAGAATCTCTTCGGTTTAGCAGAGCAACACAATGTTTCCACTATCATTGCCTACGAGGATTACTCGATTAAGAGGCAAAACGGCAAGACTGGTCAGCACGCCTTTCAACGACTCTGAACGCAATTTTGTGACTGAATAACTACCTTCCGACGACGAAAGGTCTGAATAAACTCCTATCCGATTAGCTGGAGTTGCAAATATTAATTCTGATCCATTAGGTTGCAAGCAATGTGCAGGTTCTGGTGGTTGCCTGGAAAAATTGATATACATACAATATATATCTCATTTACTGTATTGGAAATGATGTTATTTACTTCAGTTGGTATTGTAAACAATTATCATTAATGCTCCACACTGATATGCTGTGATCCAAACTGGAACTAATTATCTGCTGGTCATTTGGTGCTGCCAACTGTAGAAGTTCACCATCTGTTGCTTTCCACGAACCCAAGATTATCCCTGATCGACCATCTAAAAGCGTAATATTTCCAGAAGACAACCCCACCGCTACCCAAGTGCCAGATGGTGAACATGCTAAACATCGTACAGCACTGCTTTGATTTGCAGCAACCTTTTCAAAAGTAAATATTTTTAAGAGTGCATTCAAGAAATTCTGCCATACCTTCCACTCATTTACATAAGTAACTGTTCTGGAGTCAATAATTTTCACCGTAGAATCTGCAGTTCCTGCCAGAACTAGAGGGCTAGGTGACGGATATGCTTTTACTACACTTACTGGGCTATATTTTGTTTGAGAATCTAAAATTCCAACGGGGCGACCAATGAACGGATCCCACAAATGAACTCCAGAATCACAGGATACAACGTAACGCATAGATTCCAGAAAAGCAATGGAGTGCACAGATTTCTTATGGCTTGTGTAAGTGAATTGGCATGAAGACACTTTTTTACCATCACCTTCACTGCGAAGTGACCATAATTTTACGGTTTTATCTTTTGAAGCTGACATAAAGCTGTTTTCGTTGTCTAAAGTTAGTAAGGCTCGTACAGAGTTTGTATGACCTGCATACGTCTGCAGTTTTATTTGCTTTAAATTTAAGTGGTTATCTTTATCAGCACGTCCTATTTCGTGCTCCCAATATGCAAGCCAATTTCCCCGGAGGTGTCGCGTTGAATTAACCTGGAAATTTTAATGATTTCTTTAGAAGTTGTTACTTCTCATATTAAGATTTTTTACTAGGGAGTTTAGAAAGTAATGCTTGTGTGCATCGGCCCAAAAAAGCGTTTAATTAATTTAATTTAAGACGCTTACTTAGTTAAACATTTTCTTAAAAAATGTTTTAAAGTAGATTTCGTCAGAAAATTTTGACAGAAATCTGCTGAAAAACGTTTCATTTATCTTGTGATTTCAACTACACTTAGAATACTAGAATGGCGACATTTCACTCTGTGATTAACAACTACCTTTAGAGTTTGGGCCAGAAGGCACGGGAACGTAATCTTGCAGTACGACAACGCCCTATCGCATACGGCGAAAACGCTCAAAGACACCATATCTACACGTGGTTGGGAAGTTTTGCCCCACCCGCCGTACTTACCAGACTTGGCCCTATCCGACTACTACTTGTTTTCATCAATGGCACACGCACTTTCCATGTAGCACTTCAGCAATTACAGAGAAGTCGAAAAATGGCTTGAGGACTGGATCGCGTCAAAAGATGAACGGTTTTTCTGGGAGGGAATCCACAAATTACCTGATATGTGGCAGAAGAGTGTAGCAAGCGATGACAAATACTTTGAATAAAGTGTTTTTTACACTACTCGCAAATTAAACGTATTTTATTTAAGAAAAAATTAAGAATTATTAACCGCCATATCTGGTAGTGCAGTTTCTCGTCCACGTTAACCACGTTGCTGAAGCGAAAGCCACGTAATCTTGTGTAATGGTTTCAGCATTTTTAAGATTTGTCCTGGTTTCAAGTATATCAGGTAATAAGTAGACTTCCTAAAATATGTGAGGGATCTAAGTTGCCAAACAAGGAATTTTCGCTTAGATAAGGTTTCAAGATTTTAATAAATTTTAAAGTAAATTAAATTATAAGCCTTATTTTTATTTCCAAAATCTTGATCACCCGATAGATATATTTATATTTAAAAAAAAACCTCCCAAACCTCCCCCAGCCGGCCTTTTGTCAAAGACATCGCAGGATAATGATAATAGGCTCGTTGGGACGTAGATACTTTTATCTTTCAAACGGTACCTCATATGCCTCAACCCGCCTACAACTCTAAGAGCTAGATGGAAATCTTGCTGGCCCAACTCTCTCCTCCCTCCCCTTTCACTCTTCTTAACTTTCAGCACTTAGGTCCGGCGAGAGTGAGCCCTTCTCATTTTGGCAAAACGGCGAAACGAGATCTATGGGGAATTCTGTTGGGAGTGAGGGTCCTTTCAGGATTCCATCAGCCTTTCATCAGCGCTAAGCTTGGAGTCTGAGACTCCTCCGTGGAATCGGCTGCACTGGCTCAATCTAGAGTGTAGAGCATAAGGCTCGCCTGAACGAATAAAAGTTATCAGTAAAGTACTAGGTGCGACTTCTTTTAGGTAATACGGAGGTTATCTAAAAACAATTCTTCAAACCGCACATAACAATCAGAAATCATTTTCGAAAGCTCGACAAATCAACAAAAATAAATGTTTGCAATTAAATATAATTTAATTTCTTCAGCACTTTATGTTGACTTAAAGAGCAGTTGAAATAAAAGCAACTCATGGTGCGTGTTGTATTAAATATAGTCGGCTTCATATACATGAAGTATGTTCCATTTTGAAAACGAACTTCTTGATCACTACATTAACAAAAAAAATACTTCTGAATATTATTTTAGTAAACTTAAAACTTACTAACTTGTTAATCACGTATTCCTATTCGACTAAATGACTTCTTACAGCCCAAAAAATGAAATTTAGAATTACACGAGAACTCTTCAGTTTTCAATTATTTTGAAATAAAAATATTTTTATAGAATTTACTTTATAACAGAATAAGTTTGGAATTTACTTGTGCGCGACCGCAACCTCGCGTAAAACTTGTAAACTGTGTTTGTTATTTGTTGTATTTCAAGAATAGGTTAGTAAACATGGGAAAAAAATATTTACCATACATAGCAGCATTTACCTGTGACAATAGTGGGCTTTACCTGTTCAAATTTGTAAGCAACCATATCCAAAACTTCCATTGGTCCAACTTCGTTCTTTGGTAAATTGTGCTTCACATCTATTCTATTTCCAATCACAGAGGTCCCAAAACTATTTGATCCCATAAAGTCGTCTTCAAGTCCTGCAGTTCTATTACCCGATGAGAGGCTGTGTAACCTCTTAATTCGTTCATTTGATGAATAATCGGGCTGCTCAAACTCGTGACACAAAGTTAAAACTAATTCTAAATTGATAAGAGTTTTAGTCATTATGGATTCTCCTAGAAACCGTAAAAAGGCAAGATATGCACAATGGGCTAAATTAGGACTAAAAACATCGCGAATTTCTTCTAAAGCTCTTTCTTTTAATTGAATCTCTGCATTGTCGAGAAAATCGTCGTTAAGTGTTGGTGGCGATACGCTTTCCTCTGAAATTATATCGTTCACTTTTACTTTCACTGGACTTTTTAAATTATTTTGTTTTAGTTTTTCGTGAATTCCCAAATCTATAAAACTTGACTCCATGCTGCCTTTCCCTATAAAATTTTCTAAAACTCCATAAGCTTTGTCGAAAATTAGAAAAAAGTTCTGCAAGGCTGGAGTGCATAAATAATCTTTCGACATTTCAGGACCAATACGGACGGATAAAACGTAAATAGCATCTAAAAGTTTTCTGGCAAGGACATTGCGTGCCAAAAATCCGCTAGGCATGAGACATTTTGATGATCCCAGAAGACGAATTACAGGAGTTATTATATTCCGTAAAAATACGTCCTGCAATAAATAATTTGCTTAAGTTAGAGCAACAAGGATATTATAAAAGAAAGAAAGAAATTTCTCGGGTCCAAAAATTCGATTTTTCTCGAAATTTCTTACCTGTAATTGTTCCATTATTGTCGTATCAATTAGACAAGGTATCAAGTACTTCAATAACTGTAACGAACTTATAATTGCGCCCTCTAAACTTGGAGTCATTCGTTTTTTGGAGAGAGCAATTAGTTCGCTAACATGAGGCAAATATTGCAGAAGTATGAATTGTTCGCCAAACAGAGCTGCGAATCTTATAAATGAAGTTTTGCTTAAAACTGTGTAAATAAACTTACCTGCGATAGATGTAAGGCACTCCAAAACTCTAGCTGCGCTGCAGTCGCCAATAACTCTTGCATCAGAAATTGTAAAATAATTTAAATTCCCACTATCTTCGTCATTTCCACTTTCCGGTAGTAAATTCTCCTGTCCAACATAGCAAAGGGTCAACATTTTTAGTAAATTCCTCGTCAAATATCTTGCAGTTAGAACGGGACCCAGACGGTGAGACAACCAGATTAAGCTTTCTGTACTCATCTCGGAGATTCGATTATTTTGGGCATTTTTTAATTCGGACATTTTTGAAATAACAGAAGCTTGCAAAGAGTCTGACTTGTCTGGAGTGGTAATTTTACTTTTAGATAACTCCTCATTCTCTTGTGAGGGTAAGTCAAAAGAATCGACGCTCTTTTTGCTTCCAATCTCACAATCAATTGTGCTTAATTCGTAGCTTCTGCGAACAGCGCTTGGAATCGGTATCGTTGGTGATTTAGGGCCAAGGAATTCCGGTTTTGAGGGGCTATCAGTTCGACTATTCACAGAAGATTTATCGTCTTCGCATGAATTATTGGAAAGCTTTTGAGGGCCATTTATAATATCATCTAATGCAAGCTTTTCAGGAGAGAACGATGGTCCGTCTTCAGTGGCCTCTTCTGCACTAAGTTGGTTTAATCTCATTTCAAAAGAATCTACAGATTTACTTTCGTATTCAGCATTATTACTAGTCTTATCCGATCCTTCTTCTAATTCGCCGTCAAAAGTAAAAACATTTTCTATTTGTTGCATTGAAGTGGCATCAAATGAGATGGTTGTGTCAGATTTCAATTCTGAATGATCCGGTGATATTAGTGTAAGGGAATTGTCTGATTCATCTGTGCAGCAAAATCTAAGATTCTTTGTTGAACGAGATGATCGTACGGTGGAGAATTTATTGCTGTGGTAGTGGAATCCGCTGCTTTCTTCGGGTTCTTTATATCCCCCTACAGCTTCAATAAGAGCCGGAGTAAAATTTTCTAAAAAGCACTTCAGCCCAAAACGTACAATTAGTCTCAATAAAAAGCTGTGATGATATAACTTCACAGATTTCCTGCTCTTAAAGGAAGAACTGATCGAAAACCTCATTGAAGGCCTTGTGATTTTATTTAACGATGGTCGTTCACCACTCTCAGCATCATACAATTTCAACATGGGTTCCAAAAGATATTTTTGCGTGTTTTTAATTCCCAGAGCAGCAGCTACTGGATCAAATAAATACCAGGCAGCAAGAATAGATGTTTCTTCACTTTTAAGCAGGTCTATTATATGTGGAAGAACGAGTTCTACTGAACTAAACTGTTCATATGCTACGGGATCTAAAAGTCCCTCTATATGTGCGCAACATGCTTTGACCTTACACTCCGCAATCTTTCTGCCATACAGAACTCGTTTCTTATCTAGATCATCAAACCTAGAGCACTGTGTTCCATCACAATAAAAGTGTGTATTAATTGCTAAGAGTATCGAATCCGAATCAAAATTGTGTAAACTTCTGATCAATGCATACACCTTCAAATATTTGACTGGGAAAGGAAGGATGAAATTATTTAGCATTGGTTGCAAAACCTGATGTGCTGTTGGCGCAGGAAGACCCAAATTTGTAATGCCTGACATATCAACAACACCATCCAAATTGAGAAAAATTTTTACAGCATACTGCATGCATTTTGGGATCTCTTGAAAATACTTTTGTGCCACGGTCTTGCATGAATTTAATCTTTCCTCAAATGACATTGTTACGCTATTCATTGTTAAGGGACGCAGCTTGTTCAAGAGGAAGAGCTCAACAATTATGCATCCAACAATCTGCAGTTCCTGTGCTCTTCTTTCTGTGAGAAGCTGCTTAAAATTAGGAGTTGAATTTGGTATTATTAAATTTTTATGTTTTGCTGCTAAACTTCTTTTGTTTTCCTTAAGTAGGCTAGCCTCGTACGTTTCTGAGAAAATTCGATTAGTAAAAGAGTTCTCTGAATTTTCATCGAACATGAGATCATTGCGAGCAATTCTTTCACGGCAGCTTTGATTTGATTTCTGATTTAGAAACGTTTTCGACAAGAACATTTCCATATTTTCCAATCCATTGAGTAGCGCGCAAGGATTGTAGTCTTTCGGTAAAGAGATACTGTTCGGAGATTTTTGAACATTCGTGTGATAACTTGTTGATCGTTCTATATTTGCTGCTACAGAATCTTCTGGTATATTCGAGCTTTGAGTTTGATGCGGTAATTTAGGACTCGTACTATATTTTTTATTTGGTGAAGTGTAATATGAATCAGGATCACTAGTGTGGGTTTTTGATAGGTCTTCAGAACTTCTGGTCATTCGACGCTTTTGATCGTAGGTTGAGATTCTTGGAGGCACCTTACCAAACCATATGGAAGGAAAGCGCTTTGGAGGATGCGGTTGAGTAAACAATTGCACAATTCCCCGTTGACATAAATTTTTATGGTTATCGACGAGAGATAAACAAACATTTTTTGCTTTAATTGCAGCCTTTCCAGTAAGCTTATACCTAAAAGGATTAATAAATAAAAGTCATAATCAGAATTTTATAAATTTTCTGATTAATACATTCGCGAGAAAGGTGACACGATTATTTTTGTGTTTTTCTCCAGAAATTGTAAATAAGTGTTAAAGAAGAATATCTTCAATTTGCAATTTGAAGAAGGATTAACGTCCTGTCTAATCAGGACTATGGGCTATAGTAGCAATATTAATGCGACGTAGTGGATGTAATTCTTTTGACAATAATGAATCAAAATGGTGCAGCCTATACTATTTTCTACGAAAATTAATTTACTTACCCAAAATTCAAGTCAATCCAGTGCTGTAAACGCTCCGAAACGTATTGGCTTTCAAGAGCCTCCCGATGTTTGGCTATAAAATCCTCAGGGCAAGATGCCCATGTGGGAAGTTCTAAGTCGGGAAGATCTTCATGAATACTTTTAAAAACCATGGGATCAGAATAGAATTCTGGAATGCATTCATCGGGTGTCCACTCTTGTAGTCTTTGCATTGAGACAGGGTATTCCGCAGGAACCCATATAGGTCTCACATGTTGACAAAGAATATGCCGTGGAGTTCTTCTGGCCATATACACAAAATAAGTGATTTCAGATAGGAAATCCGATACATGGTGGGGTGCCTCGCTTCCAGAAGAGGAAGTAAACATGAGGTCGAGATGCGGATCGCCTTTATTTATTCGATACTTTGATTTGGTCAAGTCTCGCCAGTTCATACCATTTCTCTGTGAAAAATCAGTCACCCATGGCATGATGTGGTGGTAATCTGGACAATCCATTCGACGTCCAGCAGTATTATTTAAAATTGTCAAATAGTCGAAATTGGACAGTTGACCATTGCACCACATTTCACAGTATTCTCTCAGGGAGAATTGTTGCAGGTCATAAGCAAATTTTAACTCAAATTTCGAACTTTCGGAGCAATCCTCAGATGGAGTATCGTCCGTTTCTAATTTAATGATGTTGGACTCAAGGTTGGGGATTATTTGTAGCCAGAGATTTTCCTTTAAATAGATGTCATGTAGCCGCAAGTCTCCAATGTTAAGACCGCAGTCGTGCACATATTCCATTAACTTTAAAATTTGGTAAATTATAAATAAAGGTTTATTGTGCGACTTACTCAACATTGCCGGACTGTAGGTAACACAATCGTATAGGGATGTCTCCATATTGGTGGGATAAAAAACCAGAGATATATGAGAGCTGGTTTCAATAGCGGCCAGAGCTGGCAGGATATTTGGGTGGCAGTCATTTTGTACAGTTGTTAAGCGAGGATCGACTGGCGACTTTATTTTATCAAGTTTCGAATGAATTATGCAACACCCAAAAAAGCGTTGAATAGCTTCTCGAAGTACAATATCATATGAAACCAAATTAGAACTTCCATCGAAATTTCTACGGTCTGCCTTTGACTTCTTACCAAATTTTATATGAGCCCCATCATACTTTTTATATGCAGATTCCCACATGCTTCGGTAATTGCTTGACGACACATAGGACAACACCTGGGAGTATGTCAGCGGAGGATCACTGCTCAAAATATCAGCCTTATTTTTCGGCAGTGCGATTACTGTGTGGTCGTACTTTCTGAAAATTTGAATATACACTTTAGTCCACGGGTGATCCAAGTCAGGAGGTGCTCTTTTGTCTAATCCAGGATAGACGGGAAATTCGGTTATTTTCTTGTGCTGCTCCAAATACTTAAGCCAGGCAATGTCAACAATTAGAAGAAACCTGTCATTATGAGTGGTCTCTCGAAGATGCTGCTTAGGTATTCCCAGTTCTTCGCAGATAGAGTCCATTTTAGTAGAAATTTTCTGTGTTCTTCAAGAAAGTCTATATAAAAGTGAGGCTCTGCTCTCTGGACCAGTGTCAAGACGACAGCTGTCATAACACAAGAACAAGGAATTCGTCGTGCTTCGTTTCCATCTTCAGTTTAAAGGCAGTGCCCCCATTACTGCAGCAGCCAGTGAGTCAGATAAAGAAAACACAATTGTTTACTTTCACTTTAGTCCCTGTAATCTAAAGAAAACGCAAGTAAACACGGGAAACAGCGTTGTCACATAAATTTGTGACATAAATTTGACATTGCGCTTTAACAATTGCGAAGGCGTATGTAGTGGTTAGTGGTTTCGCTTAGTTTGTGGATGCACCACAAATGGAGCTGCTGACGTTTAATATCTCAATTGTATTGAGCTGTTATTTTAAATATGGGCAGTTAAATAATAGAAACAAAGTACACTCAATTAGTTCTCCTTCTCCACTCTGGTTGTAGGGTGTATGCTTTTAAATTAATTAAATAAAAATCGTATAAATTATAATTGCGTTTTCAAGTATTAGCAGTACCATTGTTCTCTAGAGAAAATCTCTTCGGATATACAATTTCGATTTTAAGCACCATGTGTAAAAAAGTTGATTTTGCTCTCCATGGTAATTAAAATAAACACAAATGTATATAAAACTGATATTGCTTAAAAAGAGAAGAACAGAGGGAGAAGAATGAACTGTGTACTCCATGGATTTGAACCGTTCTTTTGAGCTTTCATAACTCCGTTGCCTAAAAAACACAGTTAATGAGCAAAATTACTTTTTAAACACATAAACTTTCCACCTATTTTGCCATAGAAGAATTAAATTACCAAGTAAACATATTAATTTCGTAAAATAACAGAGATAATTTAACTTCTGATAGTTAATGAATCACAACTCTGTACTCTGCTGCTAAAAAAACGTAGTTAAACACGAGATATCACTATATCAGGAATCTTTTTGATCATTTTAAGGTTTGTGTATAACAAATATCTTAATAAGCTTGCTATACCGTTTGTAACGCCTTGAAAGATTTATCGTACGCAAATAAAACTTACTAGATTCCTACTCAGGATCAAAATTTATGTGGATTTCTGCATGTCCGTCTGTCTGTCTGTCCGTCCGTCCATCTGTCAACACGATTACTGGCGAATGGAGCAAGGTAGAAAGCTGAAATTTGATATGCGAGTTTGTTATTTTACTTGTGAGTTCGTATATGAGCATAATCGGCCCACAGGAATCCCCCTCCCAGTATAATGGAAAATTTTAAAGTACTGCAAAATGCGCACTTCTAAAGACAGGAAGTTGAAATTCGATACATATACATATAATATTAATTCCTATCGTTACACCGAAAATTAAGGAATTTGGAGGGGGAAAACCCCCCTTTATTCTACAAACAGTAATTCCGTTATAACGCGTACGAATGGATGAAAGTTTGTGAAATTTGGTCCACTGCTTCTTTATAGCATTTGAAAGGGGTGGTGCAAGTTCTACCAATATACAATGAAAATAACACACCTTTCACCTGAAGATGTTTAAAAGAAAAAATCCTGCATATTTGTTTTTATTGAAACCTAATAATTTAAAATGCCTATCAAACCAAAGCAGAAAAAAGAAACTTTAACAAATTTCAAATTTATTTGTAGCAAACAAATTCTTTTGCTTTTAAATAATAAAAAATACAAAGACTTTTTATAATAGGCACTTGCCAATTAATTTCTTATCTTTGAATTAATTTAGGAACTACGTAGATTGTCAGTGGTTTTTTTGAGCTGTTTATATATCCATTTCGTTTTGCATGTATTTCCAAGGAGACTTAACTTTAATCGGTATAACCTGATTGTCATTGTTTCGTCTCCTCGGCTAACCATTATCCTTCAACTACATCATATTCCTTCCTTCGGTATATTCTTTCTTGCGCGGTATTTCAATCCATTTTGTTTTACACGGTTACCAGTTATATTTATACATACTCACTACCAAGAATTGTTGAAAACCAAACACTTAATTTTTTCTATGCAATTTACGTTTAGGTGGTTTTTTACGCGATTTTTACCCGATTTCTTGCATTTACGCGAATTTTTTTACACGAATCCTTGCTTTTACGCGGTGCGTATTTACCGCGTAAAGAAGGTTCAGGTATGTATCATTAGACAATCAAGCCCGTCATTTTGGCCGGTAATCTCTCTTTCAATTGTATTATTCAGAGAGTTATTTCTATTTCTGTTTAGTTCTAGTTACATTTATGTGCGTCTTTGCTATAACCAGATGTACAGATAAACTTTAAATATTTCATCGTGTTTTATTCAAATAAACACTGACTTGTTTGTTTAAGCTGCTCTTGGAAACTAGTATTTTATCGGGAATAAGAATTGTCATCATCTCATCATAACAAAGGATGGAGATAATAGAGTAAATAACTTGAGCTTTAAGTCAGGTGAAAACAGGAAGCAAATCCGTGCATCGTCAATAAAACATGTGTGGCATTGCATTGGGATGAATAAGATCAATAGATCATAAGCAGTTTGCCTCATTGTTTATCGAAAAGGATCAATTTTGTAAAAACAGATCACAAGATACTTTTCCTACTTCTTTTTCTTTTACTTTCTCTCAGCAGTTTTATGGTGGTCATTTGTTTTTGTTTTGATGAAGATTAAGCGATAATATTGTTCCCTAAACCTAAAAGGAGGGGATACAAATTTGCTTTTCATGAGTCTATAGTGATCACTGTTTAGTTATTTCTTGTATACGGAGGGATGAAGAGTTTATTTGTTTGGCAATTTATACTTCATTTTGAATTCATTGGCGAAATTGCAATTGTGCTGCAATTTCGTTAAACATAATATATAAATATATTTTTAAGGAGCTTTCATAAAGTTTTCAAAATGTGCACAGAGTGTGAATATGAAATGCTGAGTGCAAAAGAGCGTGAATTACTTCTTAGACCTGGTCATTATCGAAAGACGGAATTTTGGGAGACAGTTGGTAAATGTAAGTTCTTATAGAATATTTATATATTTTCGAGACAAAATTTAATACGTGATAGAAATCATTAACCTTAAATATATATGAAATTAATTTTGTATATTTTTGGATTCAAACAATGTAATTTTCCTTTTGACTTGTAAATATTTGTAACCTAATCTTTTCTTGTATTAGAGAATGTGTGATTGACTATTTCGTAAAATTTTGTAAGTAGTTGTAGCTTAAAAACCAAAAACTATTTCTTTATTACTCCTTTTAATTCTTACTAATCTGAAAATCTAGATTTTAAATTTAAAAAAATATAAAATGTGTGAAAATCATCAGAAAAATTTCATTTGAACTTTTTACGTGATGGTAATTTCCTAAGAACGTTTGGATTATATTAAAAAAAACTATAAAAATCAGATCAGTGCTCATCACTAGTCGCAAAGTACATCAGGGATCTCAGATCAGAAATTATCTGGTGGAGGTTTTCAATTCTGCGGCGGAGAGGATAGAGTGCTGGAGACCATTTACCCTTTACAATGTGGAATATAAGAGCATCTACAAAGCAATTGGATCGATGCTAAACTCGGGGATGTCACCAATGTCCCACAACAGTTCTGATGTGTATCCCTATCCAGTAGGATCATGAACAAAAGCCGGAGCCTGTAGTGATGAATCGTCTACTGAGCTTTATATAACGCTTGGCTGACAATTCATTTTCACTACATGAGAGCGGGACTAGGGAATTGGGAGCAACGAGACTTCTTGGGTCACAGGAGTGCATTTAAAGGTGAAGGTAACCTTGTCGGTAAATTGCGCCTTGAATACCTGGTGATGGAACCAAAGGCAAAGTTTATTCCATCTGGGACTCGTTGTGGGCTGTATGTGAAGGGACGCTCATGTTTCGCTGGGGATGGGCGCTCCGGTGTGCGTAGTTGATCGCGGCCTCCCCCAACAGTTTGGTTTTCTCAGGGAAGTCAACACTGTGTTGTGCTGTTTTATTCTTGATGCTTGCTAACTAGACCCAAGTGGCCAGGTTAACACGGTTCGAGAATTTCTCATTTAAGAACATCTATTTTAGGGGTGATCTCTTTTGGTTTTCCAGCGCCTTTGGATTGGCTAGCCCCTAAGGCCTAGGCCACTTATGTTAGAATGCCCCATAGGGTTCTCAAATTCCAACATAACTAGAAAAAAAGTATAAAAAAAGTATTATTATTGTTACTGGAACAATGTTACATTTTGATTCTTTTTTAGTTCATGTTTTGGTAAGGTTTAATACTTCATATCCGCCTATAGAAACGAAAATTATCCAAAGCGGAAGTCTTGTCTTGTATTCCTTCTTACCGAACCACAAATGTGTTCCAAATACTTTTATGTTTCTTGCTGCGATGTGGAGCGTTTGTTAATAGAATTTTTGCTTGTTATTAGGCATTTGCAAATTTGGTGCACATAAACAACAAATTTCACGACAAGGACGCCTGTCCCCTTTGCATTATGGTGAAGGTGATATTATAAGCCTGCGCATTTGGGCCGTCTGAGACTGCATAAGCAGTTTTCGATAGCGGCCCTATCTACCAGCTCCGCGATTAGACGACGTCTATGAAGGTAGTATTCGGTAAAATATCTTGATGGCTTTTTGATGACTGTTGTCCCAAATTTGGTTCAATATATTTTCTTAGATTTCCGAGAAGGCTGGGAAGTTCTGGTGATCGGTTGACGTCGAACAGTATCTAATAACAAGGATTGTTTCCCAGTTATTCTCCAGTTTTTTATTTTCAGATCGTTTGACTTGCTTACAACACATTTAGGACTTCCCTTTTATTCGACGTAACAAAAGGGAAGCGCGTTAGCATTAGTAGCTTGTTGGTGATTTCTATCCCAACTTCGATCTTCTTCGATTTTCGTGAATTTGCGAATCGTTTGAAAATTTCCGTAAGCGACCAGATAAAAAAAGGAGACACTCCCTTTACTACATATTACGATTCAAAATAAACTTGAAAATCATATTCTAGGACTAAATACATTTTTGATGAGCTGGCATTGTGTTTGGATTTCGTTTGTTGTTGATGGGTAGCGACCGATATGTTTAAAAATTTCTACGTTTCTATGATAAAAAAACGGTAAGATTTAAGAAAAGTTGGAAGCCACAGGTTATAAAATGTCAAGTACAACTGCAATACATTTCTGTGTCGCCTATACGACAACCTTCTAATTAAATTGTCCAAAGTAAAAACGATCTTCCTCGACAGGCACCATTCTCTAACCGAATTCACGAACTCTCTATAAACTAAGCAAAAATTCCAAGGAAATTTGAAATTCTTCGAGCCAGTGTCATTGGAATTGACGGGAAATAATTGCCATTGCTAAATACTTCAACTAATTTTTTCATAAACAAACAACTTCAAGATATGTGCACATAAAATATGCAGGCGCCTCAGATTCTGCTGTGCCTACAATGAAGTAACAAATTGAAGGTGGAATTGGCAATTGGGCAAGGACGTTGGCGGCATGGCTCTATGCCAGCCTGCCATTAGCGAATTAATCCCAAACATCAATGTTGCCGTGAATCAACCAGCACTTCTTGCAGAACTCATCAATCACATGCTTGTCATACCTGTCCGAACCGCTTCGAACCAGTTTTACTTTTTACACAGGTAGACGGCATTTGTCGCGTGAATATTGCCATCAAACGCCAGCATTGAGGCATTCACTGATCGATCTGCAAGTCATACCGTGTGTGGTTTCTGCAAGAAAATGGTTTCAGCGTACGCAGATCTCTTGGCTGTGAAACTATGTGTGTACATTCTTAGTTGGTATAGTCGTCCGGCGGTCTGGGGGACACCTGTATCAGGGAACTTTTCCACGCCGCTGATCTACTTACTCAAAACAGAATGGAATTTTACTAAGTTGCATCGATAAATTTTCCTCGAGTGAAAATTCGATAAAGGTTGTTGTCACTCCGCGCCTGATAATGGCTCGGCTGCCAAGCGATAAGTCCGAATCCGCTTTTCTGTTTATGTCAATATTATGCATATTAGAGAGTTACGCATAACCTAGAGAGCAAGGTTAGCCGAAATGATTCGTGGGAGTTCTAGAGATTTGTGTTTATTTATGCAGCGGGGATCACCTTTCAGTCACCCGGGAGCCTTTTGTGCTGCGGAAACTGGTTTTTTGAAATGTTTACATAATCATTAATGAAGATATTAAATGATTTGCTGACATCACTTGATCACATGAAATTTTTTCCCAAATGTGCTAAAATTGCACTTGTTTAATTATGGATGACTTGTTGGTATGCATTATGCGGCGACAAATAAGAGAAACAGTTGTGCTCAATTTATTTCTTTTATATCTTTGGAAATAGCCGATACAATACCAAGGTTAATTCGTGGAACCTATAAAAATTTCAAAGTGATTTTTTTTTATCGCTTTACGATGTTTTGTTTGTTTTCCTTTTGAATACAGTTCTTCAAGTTTTTGAGTTTACTCATATGAAAATTCTTCCTTTAAATGAGGGGCTGAAAAGCCAAGGGTACAAGTGATATATTTGAAAGAAAAAATGAGTGCAGAAATGGATTTCTAATATATAAAAAATTATTGTAGTCAAGAAATACATAAAACATTATCTCAAAATGATATATAATCCACATTTCCATATATGTACGTGCCCTGGAATTAAATATCCAATCTAAACTTTAAACTTGCTTTTTGCAAAAGTGACTTTTTGTCACTTGTGCCCATTGGCCTCTCATCCCACCAAATGTAATAAAATAAACATCGTGGAAGGGATAACCATTCTTTCAATAGATTATTGCCTAAAAGGAGGGCAATAGGGCTCTTGAATAACTCCCACAATTCGACGTATTATTGCAAGTTTCAACAAAATGTTGATTGCGCAGTAGGATCGTTGGCGAATGAGTAAAAGCCAGTACAGTATCTATAATCCCGCAAAGAGAATGCTGTTAAGGGATTATTCCGGGTTGTATTGCTAAGGCTTTTTTGTAAACGACCCTTTTTGGCACACAGAAACATACTTTTCCATACCTTGTTTTTAAATTCATTAACAAAAAGGAAAAGAATTTGCACACCGACACCGACAGATGTTTTGCTGACACAAGTGACTCTGCCTGAGCAGAAATAAGTTAGGGCTAGAATTTGATTCAGATCTGGCTTGACCGATTTTTATTAGGGTCCTGATAGGGCAGTCTGATCTGGCACAGATCCGAAATGTAACGCTGTTGTAAGTCCGGGCCCTGTCAGGTTAACAGTTCTGGCCCAGGTTTGGAATGTAAGTGAACCTCTAAAAACGTTCCACTAGGAAATCTGATGAGTTCTCCTTTAGAGAGGAATAAAGAAGCATTGAAACTTTAGTAGTAGAAACTGCAAAAACTCTGCGACGATTTAAGTTACGTACAAGTGCCACTCTATTCGCTGTGGACTTCAAAAGAAGTTTTCAGCTGCAATGACATAGTAATGTAAAAATAAGATAAGAAAGAGGCAAAAGAGTGGTCTCTCGTGGTTCATATTCATCCCTCAGGAGACCTCCAAGACTGATCTTAGAAAACTCCCATTTCCTGCTGGGAAGTCTTGGAGAGATTAAATTGTAGAGGCTATTAAGTCCCTGCGAGTGACAGTTTAACCAACATGAGGATTTGTATGTCGCCTATATAAAAAATTATTATTACGAATTTATTTTTCTTTTTTTTTAGATTATTATGCGTTCACTCGTGAAGAGGTAGTTTCCAAGTACTTGACTACTGAAATGCGATATCATGCCAAATTTTCAAGATCACTTCGCTTTGAAAATCGGTAAATTCCATCTAAAGCCAATTGCATAGTAACAACAATACCTTTAATACCCACGTACCACAATTCAGTTGAACATTACAATTTCATGCTGGCGACCACAAGAATCTCATTAAATTCAACTTCTAACTTGTCCAAGCAATCTTAATAAAACGACCTTGATCTTATTGAAATATCAAGAAATTCACTTGCTGTTGCGACATACTCTTTGTTGTGCACCTTGCTTTTCTTGGCAACACCAGGAAAGGCCTAAATATCGCGGTTCCTTCAACTCTCCAACATTTTCCATAATAAAATCTCAGAAATTTTACGATCAACTGCACACCTTGCTTTCAGGTGGATGAAAATTTACGAGCTTGGCAGTTCCAGGTCAATTTTTTTATTTTCCTTGTCGGTTTTTTTCTTTTTCTTTTTTTTAAGATGGCAGAAGTTGACAATTTCTTTATGGTATGATTGGATTTCGTCTGCAAAAGTTTTGCCCCGGATCAAGTGCCAGCACTTCGGTTAATTGGATTTTAATGCAATGCAAAAAAAACATTCTTTTATTATTCTTTAAGTTTTTCTTCCAAAGCTGAAAGTGTATAGGTGTCGAATTGGTTAGCTTGCGTACCTACTTCAAGAAAAGGTGCTCTTAATACACCCACGCAGATTGTAAAAATTTACATCAGCGGTGATATAACAAGTGTAAGATTGCATTGATTGCGGACTTGAGAAAGTGAGGTGATTGAAATGTGTTATAGTAATTAGTCAAAATGGAATTTGCATGGAATTGCGCCTAAACAATGAGATCATGAAATATGAAATCTGGTGGAATAAAAAGTGGGACATCAGAGAAGGGATCACTCAATCCTTTTATTTGAGAATAATTTTAAGGCGGTTGTTATTCGAAATTTTAACACGTTTAACCTGGGGCGTGAACCAGCGATGGTGCACATGAGAACTTTAAGAACTTTATTATGTAATAACTAAATACAATATAAGAAAGCTTTCTTCGTAACAAAGCGCCGGGTTGAATTTTCGAAGTGTTGGCTCTTGTAAGTATAGATGTGGACTGCGTTGAGTTCATTTGGTAAAATTGCTAATTTTGGGCAATATTGGGCGATATACATACCCGTTGTGAGCTGAGTGATGTGTTTTTCCATATACTTCTAATATAATTATAACTTTATAAAAAATTGCTGTAACCTAGAAAGCCGTATATTCATGTTGTACCAATGGAAAGTGGATTACCATTGTAATATATGTAACAACAGAGACATTAAAGTAGAAATTAAGGAGACCACAGATCACTTTTAAATTATCGATTAACAAGTTTTTGAAGAAAACTTTACGTATTAAGGGAAATGCTACTAACAACCTTATTAACAAAATTTATATAGTTACAAACGTTACCTTACTTAAAAATATATATAAAAAATTTGGTTCACTTAAATTTGAAAGGAAATTTTATAACTTTCCCATTTAAAATACAGTGTAATTATATATTTCACGAAATTAACTATTCATGTGCAAAAGCCTTTAAGAAAGGCGTACTGACTGCGCACGAAAACAATCTTTATAGCTCGTTTATTAAAGATAAAAGATTTTATACCAAAAAATGGAATTACATTTTAGGAAACGTCGCTTGAGATTGAATAAGCACAAAATGATTAACGTGACATTTTTTCCAGTAGAAAAAATTTGGTTTGATTTGTTTTAATTTTATATTAGTTCCATTACAGACAAATTTGGAAATAAAACGAAAAATTTGGAAATATAATCTTAAATGAATTTAGTTTTGTTATTTCGCAAAATGCAAGGTTGCAATTATTGTTTCTGTTAATGTGCATCAACAGGATCTACCACTTTTTCAATAAATTAAAGGAAATAGAACAAATTTTGTAAAAATCAGCAATGTTTTGTTTATTAAAGTCTTATAAAATAGGATAAACTAAAAATGTCAACAAATTACCATTTTTTTAATGTTGAAGGCTTTTATTTCATTTACTGTGGTCTGTAAAGATATGTCGTTAAAATCTTGTGATGCAAAAATGACCTACTTCCACATATCCGATCAATTTGAAAATTGGCATGCATATTTGATTCTACGTGACAATGCATTTTAACACTTTTACATCATAAAATCTCAAGATGGCGTCGCCAATATGGCCGACGAATTTTTTCATTTATGGTCCGATTCGATTCGAAATTAATACCAGAAGATTATTGAAGTTTTAGATTATCAATTTTTCGTCAGAATTTAGAAATTCGAAATGGCGGTGTCAATATGACAGATGGATCTTAACATTTATACCCCAATTTGACTCAAAATTGATATTTCGGATTTTCGGGAACATCTGTTATGAATTTTTGGTCGAAATTGGAAATGCTAATATAGCCGACGAATTTTGTCGTTTATGGTCTAATCCGATTCAGAAGCGAAATATGGTGATTTTCAGAACCGTGGCAGCGAGCAAATATAACAAGCGAATTCACTCCAAAAAAAGCCTCAAAATTATCCCATTGACCATCAAATTAGCTGAAATATTTCCTTATACAACTGACAAAGAACAATCATTGGAAGTATTTTCTTTCCCAATTAAAAAAAATAAGTTGTATTATGTCAAATATGATAATAATAATTTAAATGCTAAAAATAGTGTTTTTATTTTCACTTTAAACAATTAATTTATTCCAGGACTGTCACATTACTGGAACATTGTTTTTATTTTCAAAATTAATGGCGGTCTAAAAGAAAAAATTTTGATTTGCATAAATATGTAAGTGTATTGAGAAATACACTTAGAAAACAACAAAATTAAAATGAAGTGAAGTGAATGTGTGAGTTGCCCCTAAGCAACCGTGTTTAGAGTGCTTACATTGTTCTCTTTTCTTAAGGGCGTATTTATATTTTAACATGAAAGGCAACGCCAAAGGGGAATTTACCTTGCTTTTTCGTTTTTATTCAGGATAAATTTGTATGCAGAAATTTATACTGACTATAGAAAAGCAAACTAAATTTTACTATGCCGTTGCCGTTCTCGTTGAATTGTAAATGCCTCCTTTACTACATTAAAGTTTTGGTGCTCTTATTACTTCACTTTCACTAACTGGTTTTCTTTACATTTTCTGTACTATTACACATTTGGTATGATATTTCATTATATAGCATAATTGTTATTAAATTATTTTCTTATTTCTGTCGATATGAGTTCTGATCTATTTATTTACTTAATTTCTCTTTAATTTATTCTATAATAGCAATTTGTTCAAATTTCTGCTTTGTTCTAATTCTAGTTACGTTTGTTTATTTTTACTATTATTATATACTTATTGAAAATTTATTCCCTAATTACATTTCTGTCATATAATTGTTCGATGTTTGTTGTCATGTTTTGATGAATTTAAAGGTCTGTTCGTCTACTCAAAGTATTATAACCAGACCCGTGAAGTACTTAAGTATATTAGGACTTGAATACCAGTAAAAGTACCAGTACCTGAACTTAAAAAATTCCAAATACCCGTATAAGTATAGGGACTGGTATTTGTACTTTAAAATTTTAAGTCCCGGCATTCGTATAAGTAATTTTAAGTCCGTCTCAAGTACTACAAGTCCACCTCAAGTACCACAAGTCCAGGCAAGTAAGATCGAAGTGAAATGTAATATAGTTAAATATGCAGGCAATGTACAATAAATTTTACTTGTCTATGCATTAAAAATCAAATCGTTGATATTATATGTTAATAATAACTTGAGTCGCATCCGCTTGTGGTCAAAGTTCAATAACCTCGTCCTTAACTCCGTGAAAATTCAGGTATGGATAATTTTCAACGAATTACTTTAAACGATGTGAGTGGGCCATTTTTAGAAAACGTTAAGAATCTGGGTGTTGTATTTAATTCTACATTTACGAGGATTGAACACGTGAAAATGTTAACATCGAAATTTATTTCAATTCTTAGACAATGATGGACCTCATGTGTAAATCTCCCGACTACTTTACAAAAATTGCAACAAGTTTTCAATGCATGCAGGTTTCATTATTTCGCCAATAAATTCCCTCCCGATCACAATGTGTTTTTTTTTTGACTAGTAAGATTTTGCGCTTTTCTTATTCCCTTTTGTGCAAATAAATAGAACCTCCCACACGAATCCTACGAGGAAGTTTTTGAGTCGTGCACGAAACTGATTTTCTTTTTTATTTCATCGTTTTCAGATTTATTTTTTGTCATTTCTGCTCTCAACTTTCTCGTTTTCCAGAAAGAGATAGCTCTTATCCCTCCCAAACTCATGAAATAAGCACAAAAATTAATACGAAAAACTTCCTGCTCGAGTTTCTGGCTTCCAGCAGCTAGTTGAAAGCAAAATTTGAGTTGCGAGCACAACCCAAAAGAGATTCAGGATTGCCAAGGAAGGCAGTTAAGAAAGTCGAAGGGGTTTGGATTTGGGACTTAGGACGCGGGAAAGAAGAAGAATAAGGAAAAATAAGTATTCCAAAACCTTTATTCGAATTGATGTATACCTCTATCCGTGTCTATTAGTGTAATACGTATAAATCATAAATGAAAAACTGGTGAATTGCACGCTATCTGGTCAATATTGAATTACGAAATTTGCAATTGAAGGGACTATTTTATTCTGAATGGACTGTTAAAATAAATGATTTTTTAGTAAAAAAAAGGATTGGTAGACTCAGAAGGACAACAAAACACGTCACGCCCACAGGGGTTTAGGCTCCACTCCCATCTCCAGTGCTCGCCGGGTAGGTTCGCGCATAGGAAAAGTGCGTAACAATTGTTATTGGATTTAAAAAGAGTAGGTTAGTCTTTGTATAAATTTTTTCATAAATTATTATAATTTATGTAACGAAATTTCTGCTATTTATAGTTCGTACCTATGGCATCGATGGTTTAATGGATAAAACATTGGCTCACGATTCAAGAAGTGCCAGATTAGATTCCTACTGGCATTTCCTAACCGTCAAAGTTTTACCTGCTGGTACGATAATAATCACTAGTATCCTTGTGACAATTAAATAGTTCGTAATACCTGTTCTAGTTGTTGTAACATATGGCAAGAAACACGCAGTAGCTTCTAATATGCGGTTGTAACTCTTGATGGTCAATTTGGTTGCAGTACGGAATTGAATTTAAATTTTTTTATACTCAAATTTCGTTATTGTTTGTACTTTTTATTGTCGTTGTTGCCTACACCTTTTTAAGTTATATTTGAAGGTCGTTTACATAATGTCGAGACCTGTGAACTTTTGAAGTTCAACGGCAACAGATAATTCGACCACTAAAGTTGGTGAAATAATAATTCCAGTCACATGAAAACGTGCTACGCGTCCACCGCAGCAAATCGTTATAACGTTATTGACATTGCTGCATTCGTAATTGCGTATTATGACTTATGAGTGCATTCATCATACGACATAATATCGTTTTTTGTCTCATTCCAACTTGGTGGTTGTTTTGTTTTCGTTTGTGCTGCTAACACACTTCTTCCGTTTACGTCACGTACAGGAACTTATAAAGTGCCGACCTTTACTAGGGTTAACGATCAAATCTAGCCACATTCATGTTACGTACTGAATGCTAAGTAGAATAACGTGGAAAGATTTTTTCAAAATCATTATTCAAAAAATGTCGATTGCTTGATGGTCACTCAATACAAATGAATCAGCGGAGATAAACTAAATAGAATACCGAGTTTGGGGAACCACGAAAATGGGATTCACTTACATTATTTTCTGTTAAATTTAAAAAAGAATTTAGTTTTGGAAAAATTATACTCCTAGCAATTTCAATTACATTTGCTTTCTGATACTCGTACCATATAAACATGCGCATACATTTTTTGTAGAAATTATTTGTTTATTCCATGAACGTCGGTTTCACAGAAAATACTGCAAGAGGTAATTCTATTGTTTAGTAGGCAGAAAACGTCTGTGAATTTAACTTTTACTGCTTGTAATGAAGCTTAAAATTTAAATTTTTAAAATTTTCACCATAATTCTGGAATCTTTCCATTAAATACGAGGGGTGTTCCACATTTCTTCACAGAAGAATAAAAAATAAATAAAAATCCTGCACATTTTTTGATTGAAGAAACATTGTTGATTTTGGGCCATCGCATGTAGTAAGTAAAGCATGGCTTAACCTATACGAAATTTAAGCTATAGGAACAAAACCTTCTAAACCACATTGCGTGAGTGTAGGTATTCAAAAAATTTACGTGAATGATGATATATTGCAAGCCTTTTATAGAACTTTTGCAAGTACATCTGATGCTTATAGCAAGTAAGCAAAAAATGGGTGATGTTAGGACATCTATATCTTTTCCGTTTGGAACGGAATTAGGTTTACGTTATCAAGATAATAACCCTTCTAACTAGTATTTTTATTAGATCGTTTCATATGAAATGTTTGAAACTCTTGCGCAGGCACCAAAAAGGCCTCTGCATCTACCCAGCGGGAAATGTGGTCAGGCCTTCCCTGGAGAAGGCCTATGGAACCAGTAAAACTTTAGCACAAAAAAAGTTCAAAAAGTTTTCATTCATTCCATGTTGAACCCGCAAGAAGCTTGGTGGAAGCTATGAATCTCGCTGCAATGCAGTTCCTTTCGTATAAAGTTCGTGGCTTTCCCTTTCAAAATCATTCTCGTTTTGTTTGTCAGAATAATCAGTTGAGTTTCGCAGCAAGCACACAAAAAGCTTCAACTGGTTCTTCCATAGGACATGTCTGTGCAAATGTCCTATAAAGTGTCCAATGAAGAGGCATGCATCACAACTTCCAAAAAAGGCGTCCGGTTTGCATGATGGTATGATTCCATTTCCCGCTGGGCACGAAAGGTCTTGGTGACTGTATGGTGGACCATACGTCTTTGCCTTTCAAGCAGCTGTTCACATGCAAGCAAACGCCGTTCAACATCTCTCGGCTTCAATCCGTATGGCACCCAATTTCTTTGTTTTTAAATCATTCCCATTGCTTCGAGGCGTTTTGAAATGGCTTTTTGAGTCACCCTTAATGATCCTGCTAATTTTTCTTGCGTTTGACACAAGTTTGAAAACCTTCTCTCTCCCATCGCCATGCCGGTCTTCGATGTCAAAATCACCGTTCTTGAAATGTTGAAACCACTCACGATACGTGTTTTCACTAATGACGATCTCGCTAATATTTGAGAGCATTCGATGAACCTCAGCTGCAGATTTCTTCATATTGAAGTAGAAAATTAAAACCTACCGCAAATGACGAGAATTTGGCTCGTGAACAGACATTTTCACTCGAGAATAACTTTACGATGCGGACACAAATCGACTAATGTTTCGATGGGGTTATGTTGGCAAAGGCCCAAGCTTATTTTATGACGTCCACATCTGTTTATTTCCACCACCACTGATCACTACAGCAATCTATTGATATTGGGGGTGTTCTAAAAACTTTTTAAAGTTAGAACGTCCCCAATTAAATGTTGTGAAAGTTCAAAAATAAAGTAGTATATAATTTTTCAGGTTCCCAGAATGGCTAAACATGGTTTAGCAAGTTTTTTAAATTAAGAAATATGTCTACCCCTCGCTCACATCTGCTTATTTCTGATTATAAATTGACCGTTTGAATTTGTAGTGGAAAAATTCTTTTGTGTGAAACAAGTGCTTCACATTTTCCGATTTTATAGCCGTTCCTTAGTTCTTATTTCCATGGTTGGTTCACACGATAATTCAAAATCGTTTTGAAATTTACTTAATGCAAAGTGTAAAATCAATTTCGCAAATGAGAAACATTACTATAGTACTGTTTTACTAAATTGTATTCTCTTACCTTCTTGAAATATAATGGTATATACCAGTATTTCGTGATTTGCGAAACGTAGCAGTATTAAAAGTATCCAGCACGGGTGTGATTTTGCTTTAAAATTTTAGTTTGGTATATACAGCAATAATATCATCACGAAAACAAGGGGATTTCACCTACGAGTACATCTGAAGATAAAATAAAATGTCAAGGTACAATACAATAGAAAGAAACATTGGCAAACTATAAACTACTCAGGTGTCAGGCGTAGACATTATATTAAAATAAATCTACATCATGAATTAATAGCTTAGAAAATTTTTTCAGTTCATTGAAAAGCGGTGGAATTTGATTAATATACTAATCAAGCAACACTATGAGAAGAATTTGGAAATTAAATAATATGTGTCTAACATTAAATGTTAAATTGATCCAAAAGTAGAAATTAAAATGTTTTTTTAACTGGAACTGCTTCTACGAACAGTAAGTAAATGGCATGATTATCTTATTCAAAACACGAACATTACTCAACGAAACTTTAGTAAGTTGTATTTTCAAAATTAGCATATAACAAAAATTGTAAATCCCAGACACGTTGAAATACGATATACTAATAACTAATTTCATGGAAAATGCACCTCAAAGTTCCCCAGACCACAGAGTGTATAAATTTGCAAACATTACTAGATACTGCGTGAATATATTAAAGAAATTGTTATTAATAAAT